>VUQJ01024297.1:1884-21151 GCA_015108635.1 Andinoacara biseriatus
CAGTCAAGGAGGAGAGGACACATGACAGCTGGCCTGTCACACACAATGACTTATTCAACCAGAACACACACACACAGAGTTCACCACTGGGTACTGTACACCAACTGTCCCTCTGGTGAGGAAGTGAACAGATTAGACAATAACTCACAATTCTTCCTTAACAAAACATGTTTATTCCATAATAGATAGGGGAACAAAATTATATAAGCTGTACCATGTTTGAGCACATTATGGTCCTAATGACACAAATTGCCACAATTAGGTTAATCTGTTAATCTGAACCAGTGTCACTGGTATAAAGTGTTTCCTTTACATGAGGTCTGTACATAATGGAAGTCTTTTTTTCCTTGCTGTACAATGCTAATAGTTATTACAGGCTAAAATTCCTCTTTTATACCATTTAAATGTATAATATAGCTCTCACACTAGCTCAATGCTGGGTCTGATAAAGAGGCATGCTCTATATATGCATTACACGTTATTACAGGGACTGTACAGTTTCTGTAGGCACGGTTATGAGACTGAAACCTCCACCTGCTGGTGGAAAGATTAAGCGCAAGTGAACAGCAGCTCAAACATTAACTGTACACTCTACACTAAGCAGAGCCAAAGTAAAAAAAGTTTAAAGAAAAAAAATATCAATGAATTATAAAGAACAATGTATTTATTTATAGGTAGCTCACACACTCACTTAAAAGTAGTAGTATCTATGAGGTCCAGCAATACAATCTTTAAACAAAGCTGAACAATCAAAATAAAATTTATAATATACAAATCTCTGTGTTAAGTCATTACATGGCAGTGTAACGCTTCAAATCAAACCCCTGGCCCCCAGAAAGTACTGTGCAGCCATTTTCACTGAGGGTACATCTGGTACCTCAGCCAGTTTCCTGTCTCTCTATTCTTCAGTAAATTACAAATGCAAATTACATATTATATTCTTTAACAAGTGCACCATTTTCTGCTTGCTAGGAGGTGGTCACAAGTAAAACAGAATAAATAAATTAAATACAAAATATGCACCAACTGTTCACTCAAAATAAGTTCCAAAAAAGGCTGTAAAGCACTCTTTCCAAATTATATTTAAACACAAATCAACATTGTGACATAACTTACTGCAAGCATAGCTGTCATGAGAGGTTTGACAATTGTACATACTGAATACACATTAACATCAAATCACGAGAGGACAATTACAGTTAATACTTCAGCTGTGCAGTGTTTATATTCAACTCTACTTTTTACTATTCTGTTTGAGAAAAGCAGGAATTAAGTCACCTTTGTATTTAACAATACATTCACATATGCTGAGAGGCCATCAGTTTTACGAGGAAACTAAGTTTTTACAGACTTTGTTTCTTCCTTCAGTCTCTTCAAAACTTAAATTTCAGATGCAGGAGGGCTTTAAAACGAAACACAAAAAAGACCAAACCAGCTTAAAAAGACCTGCCTTGTATTTGCATACCTGCATTGATTATTCTACCGTTTATGTTCACATGGAGAAAGTAAATTCATGAAAAACAAACCAAAAAAAAACTTGTATTAAATACCAGCACTCAAAAACTGCACTGCAAGAACAAATTACAAAAAGAAGCAAAACAAAAACCCAAAGTTTTAGAGAGAGAAAAAAGTCTTCATCAGATCAAATAAAAGCTCACACAAATTGTGTGCGTCTATGCAATCTTGTAATAAATAAATACTTCTGCCTTTGTATATCCCTTATTTAAATGTGGCACCACAAAAAGCATTTTGTATAGTGAACTCTTGAGTCTGAGGTTTTGTCTAACAATACTTCAGAGGCAGTGTGAGGCAAATAAACCATGCAAGTGCACAAGCTTTAACAAGTGCTATACTTTTGTTTAAATCTTTGTAGATTTTGAGTAAGGTGCAGAGGTTTTATGGAGTATGAGTCTACAAGCAGAGACTGTTACTAGGAGCCATGCAGCTGTATGATTGAATGTAGTTGTATTTTTTTTTCAGGTCCCCAGAACCTTACAGATGGGCTGTGTGCCTTTCACAGGATGAATATCTTAATAACCTTCTGGATTATCTTCCCACATCCAGGGCAAGGAGCCTGGAACTTATGTAGCCTCCTTGCACATGGAAAACAGGTAAGCAGGTGAGCAGTACGTCCATGTATTATATTTCCGTTACGTGGCCGCACTCGGCAGAGCTTGCAAGGCTCCAGCAGTGCCTCGGGCCTAACGTCCTCAACCTCCATGCCCAGATTCTCTTGACTCTCCCCTTCTGAGAGCTGCTCATCCTTGTGGAAGCCAGACGGCCTTGGCCCTTTGCCTTTCCCCATAACTATAGTTGGAAGTGGTCGGTCAGCGGTGGAATGGGAAGGAAGGATGACGGGATCAGAGACCGTCCTGCTGCAGTCTGGGACATCAATGCCTGTGTCGCTGTCATCTTCCTCATCGTGGGTAATGAGAGAGCTGCATGCCGGGATGTCAGGAACAGAAAGGGAATGAGCAAGTCGAGGGACATCTTTGTACCAGTTCTTCCGTAGAGCCCAGCAGCGAACACAGTACCTCTGAAGAGGGATGTTGTATTTCCTGCACTCTGTGCACTGCCATGCATCCTATGGTATAACATATAAAGTCACAAGTCTGACGTAGATTTAAACAACTGCTACAAATGCCTAAACAGGGCCATACAGAAATACAGACCTGTGTGGAGATCTCTGTATCAGTGTCATCACTCAGACATTGGGAGTCTTCATCTGGCTCCTCCTGCATCTAATAGATATACATCAGATCACATCATCTCCACACTTTAACACTTAATGAACAACGTTTTATTCTTAGGAAATCTAAATTCATCATTGGAAAAAAACAAAAAACTCCTACCTCATCTGCCTTGTCCTCCTTCGCCCCCCCATCATCCTCCTCAAGTGGAGGCTCTCCTTCTCCTCTGCTTCCTTCTTCCAGTGCAGCCTCTTTCATCTCCACGCTCACCTGTTCACTCTCACCCTCAGTGAGGAACCAGAGGTCATCAGTGGTGTCCGACACAATGGCCGTGTCCTCCTCCTGTGCAAGAGACAGCTGACACATCAGTTAGACTACCACTGTTATGGTCCAATTGTTGCCATTTCCTAACAATTCATATGTCTGCTAGTTTTTCTAGCATTGAAACCACTAAAATGAACCTTAGCTTTTGTTATAAATTTTAACATTAGTGGGTGGGCTTTCTAGCAACACGTGAGGTTTCTTACTTGGTTTGTGTGGATGTCAGTGGAGCCGTTGCTCCTGCGGCTATAGTTATTACGGAGATTACCCAAAAACCACCAGGGCAAGCCAGAGAGATCCCACTCATCCAGAGTAACATCCAGCTTGGGTCGCTTGCAGGCTGAGCGTGGTAAACCTTCAAGAGAGTCTAAGGAGGTTTTGAACAGTTAAACAGAATCTTTTGTATCAAGTCTGAACATGCGCTTAAGTGGGAAATGGACTGTTTAATTACCATCATCTGGCTCCCGAGGTCGTCTCTGGGAGGGTGTCTGCAGGAGAGGCCCATCACTGTCAGCCTCCAAACCTGCTTTGACCACACCTCCACACATCTACAAAGAAAGGAAATGTATAGGACAGAAATTAGAAGTCAGAGCCATGACTGGGTACTTGGAGGACTCGCAGCTCCTTTTCAACATGGCCACTGGGTACAGGGTGGTGGCACAGGGGATAAAGGGCTGGGCAATTTGGGTAAGGGCCGGTGGGGAGGGAAATCAAAACAATTTAGCATATAACTGCAAACTGAAATATTGAGTGCTAAGTAAAACAAAGACAGAAAGAAAAGGCAGAAAAGCTGCCAGATGACTAAACAAGAGCATGATCATAGAATCTGGTACAACTGAATTCTCTGGATTTAATGTAATTTTTTTAAATATGATCTCCTGTGTAAACAAATACAGAAAGGAAAGAAAACATGAACAAACTGGCTAATTCACAGAAGGAAAGAAACAGAGACACACAGATATTAAGTCTGAGCTAACATCTACTAGTGAGATCTATTAATTTATCACAGCTAAAAACTGCAAGAATATGGAAATTTAACAAACACCTTTCAAATATGATCTGAGACTTGATTTTATAGCACACTGGAACAGTTTTAGCACATGCAGCAATCTTAAATTTATAAAAACAGAAATATCTTACTGCAGCTCAATAATGTTGAGGCAACCCAAATTATATAGGAGCCACAAACTTAGCTCAAACCAGAGAATTTTGGGAGGGATTGGAAAGAAGGGTGCAGGAACATGGGATTAGGTGAAAGGGTTTAGGGTATTCATCAGGCCTGTGGCTGATCAGGAGCTGTGATCCTCCAGTTCGGAGCAGAGAAGAGAACTCTGATACAGACAGAGACAGTGACTCTGCCCCCCCATGCAGTGGGTGGAGCTGGTGGGTCACAAAACAGTGATGAAAATGCCACCAGACCAAACCAAGAATGGGGTTGTACAGAGACGGTGCCACTCTGTACAACTGCACACCAACGAAGACAGCAGCCCTTACACCACCTTCCCCAGTACACACAACCTGGCAGGAGCTAAACTTATACTTTAGATAAAGTGCTTCAAAAACAGAGCCTGGCCAAAATAGGATTTTTAAGACCAAAACTAATATTTGGCTATTAAAAATCTGATATATTGGCTGATTTATTTTTTCGCCAAGGCACATGAAACCTTCCCTAACATTTATGTCTAGTTACTTTTAAAAAAGAAAATGACATCACAGTGTTTAAATTAATCTTGTTTTATTGTCACCACAAGGTGTGGATTACCTGTTTATGATCTACCTCACTGTGCTCAGACCAGCTGGTCTTTGTGTTTGTCAACAGGGTAGTTGCAGAGTGCCCTCTGGTGGACAAACTATGCAACATCAACACTTATGACATGTTTGAAGGGCATTTCTCCCATCTCTTTACTTTTATTTTCATGTTCATTTATCTGCCTTTATAAATACAAATACCAATATATGAGTAGACTGCTAATATCTGCCGATATATCAGTCGGGCTTCATTTAAAAGCATTACTATCTGAGTGGCTGTCCACTTAGCCTGCAACACCTGTTCCAAAAGGTTGTGTGTCATAAGGTGAGAACAGGTAAGGGTCTCTGTTTCTTCTTAGCACCATGCTTCAGCTTTACCTGACCACGATCCTCCACTCCGCCCTCTACACATTCATGGCCCACAGAAAGATTCTCTGCAGCGTCTGCATGTCAGATGAAACACAGTAACAGAGAAAGGACACCCCCCCTTAAAATTATAGCATTTCACACTCTCACTAAGGCCCTTCAGATATGAAGTATAAGCTGGAAAAAGGTGTCCATCTGGGACAATGCAGGACCCACACATACTTCAAGAAATGCACAGCCTTCACAATCACTCATAATATAGTTAACAAGAAAGATTATTTTAGAATATACATGAAATAGAATATGATGGTAAGATGATATTGTATTCCCACGAACGCTCACATCAAAACATGTAAGATGCAAATGACACAATGAATTAAATAAACACAAAGGGCAGGAGAAGAGACAAACTTGAATTTCAAAAACAACCACAAATGATTTAAACCACTAAATGAAAGAATCACTCACCAGCACAGTCGATCACAACTAAGTACTTCTTAAGCATTTCATACACTGGGCTGTGAAACAAGAATACAAACATTTAAAATAAGAATTACAAAATAAATTCTTTAAGTTCAGATGTATCTCTCTGCATAACTGACAGCAAGCAAAAGATTCAGTCTGGTTTAGACCTCGAATACCTCGGGTTTTTAACAGAGAAGCTCTCCACTTCCAGCAGCTCTCCCAAAGGATCATCCTGGCAGTGGACTATGTGCTGCCTCTGTTTGTCATACAGCTGCTTCCCCATGATATACTGACCCAAGTAGTGCATCACCTATACAAGGCAAAAAGATCAAATATCAAAAGACACTTAAAGGCACATTTTTACCTTTGGAATGAAACTACTTCTCAGGTATAGGGACCCTAGACAGCTCACCTCTTTGAGCGTGAAGACATCTTCCTGGGCTCCAGCCACACGCAGAATTTGCAGGAGAGGGGCTTTTGGTTGTACCTGATGGACAACAGCACCACTGGTTAGCATCACATTATTATATATGAGGTAAGTGCATGTTTAGTTTTGTGTTAACTGTACCTGATTCCCTTCTCCCGGTAGTGTCCTGCATGATGAGCTTGATGCCGGAGTCTGGGCTGATAGGGAGCTCATAGTAAACGAACGAAGTCTGCAAGGTAATCACAACCCTCAATATAAACAACTCGCCACATCATCGTTCAGTAGCACCACACAGCTTACGGACTTTGCACATCCCACGCAACAACGCCCACGGCGCCAAAAACAGCTTAACAATGTCAAATTATTGTTAGACTGAAAAATATGACAACGTTTAATTGCAGTGCCAACAAGGCCAAGATAATTTCTTCATCTGAAACGTCGTTGGCCTGTGTGTAAAGCTGCGGAAGAAAACGCCACCAGACAGCAGCACGGAGTGGCTTCTCACGCCATTACTTTCCCTTTAGCGACACATTTGTCGCCCTCGAAAACTACAAGCCTTAAGCTGGCGAACTAACGCCGGGCACACGGCACAAAAAGCCAAAGCTTGGCGGGCGTCACTGCGAAGAGACATGCGAGCCGCAGCATCTTTAGACAACTCTAGCAGGTGGCGAGCCTGCTATCGTTACAAGCAAACGTGTTAGCTAACGTAGCAGCAGAGCTAACGATGGCTAACTTTGGAAGCTAGCTAGTTTCTCAACAATACGCCGATAAAACGAAACTCACCGCGAGGAGCTCACATTACTTCATGTATTCACTACATTGTTTCGCACGCGGCGTTGCCTTAGCATTTAGTCAGCATCGTCTACATATACGACAAACTTAAATTTTGGCTTTTCAACGCTAGCTAACTTTAGCAAACAGAAGACATTAAGATGAACTACAGATTCAAAATGATGACTGAGGTTACTCAACTTCCGGATGAAAAGCTAAAAATGGCGCCCTCTACTGTTTGACAACAGTAATTAGCACGTAAAATAGCCCCTCTACATTAGGAAGAGTAGAACTTTATTGATCCCTTGCAGGAAATTGCTTACAGCAGCAGCAACACTAACACTAATATAAAGACACAATATAAATACTATAAATACTAAACTTTATGCTCAATATAAATATTATGTGACTAAGAATATTATATACACAATATAAGAGCTATATACACAACATAAATATAAATACTATAAACAAACGTGCATTCTGGTTATTGGTTTGCGTTAAAGAGTCTAATTGCTGCCAGCAGGAAGGACTTCCTACTGCATTCTGTTCTGCACCGAGGTGGTATCAGTCTGTGACTGAAGGTGCTTTCCTGAAGCACCTCCAGGTCATGCAGTGGGTGTGAGCTGTTTTTCAGTATGTTGTTCAGTTTCTTTAACATCCAGCTCATCATCCAGCTCGTCATCCAGCTGCACTCCCATGTACCTGTAGCTGGACACAACCTCTACCTCAGTGTCTTGAATGATGACTGGAGCCAGTGCGGGTCTCTTTCTCCTAAAAATCAATCGCCATTTCCTTGCTTTTACTAATATTCAGATGGAGGCAGTTGAGGTTGCAGCAGTCCACAAAGTCCCTGAATGTGCCCCTGTGATCCTCTTCCTGTCCTTCACTGAAACAACCCACGATTGCTGAGTCAGACAATTTCTGAAGAAAGCAGGCGTCGGAGTTGAACTGGAAGTCTGATTTATAGATTGCGAAGAGAAAGGGGGACAGGACAGTCCCTTGTGGAGCTCCTGTATTTGTCAGTAGCTTACTGTCGAAGAACATAATCCTTACAGTTGCGCCCGAGGTGTCCAGATGGCGATACGTCCTCTGCAGCATGTAGATAAGGGCGTCTTCCATGCTTACGCTTGGCTGGTACGCAAACTGAAGGGGATCTATGTGTCTTCTTACCCTGGGTCTCAGATATGAGAGGACCTGCCTGTCAAGGGCCTTCATAATGTGGGAAGTGGGAAGCTACAGGCATGTAGTCTCTGTTGTCAGCAGGGAGTCTGTTTTCGATGTTTTCCAGAGTGTAGGGACCTTCTGTAGGTGCAGGCTTAGGTTGAAAAGGTCTGTGAAGATGTAACACAGTTGACTGAAGCAGGTCCTGAGAAGTTTGGGGCTAATTCCATCAGGACCAGCCGCTTTTCCACCCTTCAGTCTGTCCAGTTCTCTCTTCACCTGAAATTGCTGGAGAGTTATTGGTGAGCAGATGGAGGGAGGGAGAGGGCCCCTCAATGGGGGAGAGGAATGGGGTGAGTTGGAGGAGGAGGGGGCAAAAAGACTGCTGGTAGAAATAGAAGTCTGAGTCAGTGAGGGGTGTAGGGGGAGGATTGTGTTGGTGGTGCGGGGAGTAAGAACCACCGGCAGCTGGCAAGAAGGGGAGGAGCTGTCAAATCTATTGAAGTCATTTACCTTTTGTTCTGTGATCACCCACTTCAGTTGTCTTTCTGTGGTCTTCCAGAGCTTTTGGTGTTGCTGAGCTGCCCATTTCAGTCATTCTTTTTAAGAATGTACCAGATTTTTGATTTGGTCTCTCTCTCTAAGCGTTGATTATCTCTCTGATAGGTTTATTTTGGTTTTTCAGCGTAATAATGGCCTCCTTCACTTACAACAACATCTCTTTGAACCTCTTTGAACATCATATTGAAAGTTCCAGTGAAGGATAACAAATGCGAGTTCAACAGCTTGAATCAATTTCAGATCCTTTATTTGCTTAATTTCTTATGAGATAATGCAGGAACAGCTCTCACCTGGATATAAAACCATTTCAGTCAACTGTCCAACAGTGACAGTAATTCCTAAACAGTTAATGCGATACTTTTGTTAAACCCCTTGAATTAAAGCATAAAGTCTGCACTTCAATCACGTCTTGTTTTTTTTTTATTTAAAAGAATACAGGGTAGTGAGGAGATCCTGTCCCGCTGTTTGCTATTTGCAGATCCCGAAAGAGCATCCCAGACTCTTACTCAGACCAGCTGATATCAGAGGGTCTGATGACAGAAACTGAGTGTGGCGAGATCAAAACCAAATACTACAGCATGCTCAATGAAAAGCTGTCCAACATGACCCTGTACAGTCCTCCGCCCACCAACCTGCAGGGCCGCTGGGGGGATCTTGTTGAACCCCAGGCTCGTATCACCACCTGGGACACAGGCGTCCCCGTTCCTCTGCTGCAGTTTGTAGGAGCAAAATCTGTGGATATCCCTGAGCAAATCCAGCTGCACAGCCACCTCGGAAAGACCCACGTACAGGTACCGGGATCATTGCTATATTTTATATTGAGTGGTCTTGTACAAACGCCACAGCAGCTAAATTATGTTTGTTTTGTTTTCCTTTTGGAAACTCAGGCACGGGTGCAAAAATTGGAAGAGGGAACCAAACTGGACTGGTCGACAGCGGAAGCCCTCGCTTTCGGCTCTCTCCTCTGCCAAGGTCTGTTGTCGTGGTTTGACTAGTGAGTCCATTCGAGTTAACCTAAAACCCAGTTTGGGAATTCCTGGGGTTTCCTATAAACTTCAAGTTATTATCGCTGCAGGCTTTAATATCCGTATCAGTGGACAGGACGTTGGAAGAGGTACATTCAGTCAGCGGCATGCCATGGTTGTGTGTCAAGACACCAACGACATGTACGTTCCTCTGAATCACATCAGCCCTGACCAGACAGGTTTCCTGGAGGTAACGCCCTCACAAAGCAAATAAAAGATTTCAAAAATAAATATTTTAATTACGGTGTCTTTGTGCATGTTTAGGTGTGTAACAGCCCGCTGTCTGAAGAGGCTGTGCTCGGATTTGAATACGGCATGAGCATCGCACAGCCGAAGCTTCTGCCCATCTGGGAGGCTCAATTTGGAGATTTCTTCAATGGAGCGCAGATTATCTTTGACACCTTCATCACCGGAGGTGAACTTCTCACCCCTCTGCCACATCTGCTAATAAACACAGTCAAAAGATTTAATGGATTCATTCATCAGAGGTGAAACTGTCATTTCACCACAACAGGCGAAGCCAAGTGGCTGCTGCAGTGTGGGATGGTGATGCTGCTGCCTCATGGATATGATGGAGCCGGCCCTGAACACTCTTCTTGCCGCATGGAGCGCTTCCTCCAGGTCAGTGAGACAGGACTGTCATGGTGCAGTTAGCGGCATCAATTGCATGAGTTCAGGAATTCCACTGTTACAACTGGAACTCTTCAATAGGCTTGTTTGTTTAATCTGCTGCTTAATATCACAGAATGAAGTTCATAAAGCTAGTTAAGCTCAGATTTGATGGACATACCTAGTCATACAGTATACCTGTGGTGGCAGCAGGTGAAGTCCAGTTTTCAGGCTGAAGTAGTACTCTCCGGTTGGCATCTTCATGCCAACTGCTTTTTCATTCCTTTACACACTTTTTCCTAATAATTCCTATCAGGAAATATACTCTCTGATAACATGGATACCAGGCATGTGCACATGCAACCCATTCAGTATGCACTTTGTAAAAAAAATGAAGAGAACAGAGCAGACAGTAAAGTCTGTCCAGTTATCAAGCATAAACCATTGTGAATCCATTTCATTTGCAGTCAACAGGAGCGAGAAAGAGAGAGATGGTTTGTGGCCATCACCAATAATATTTTTTGAGGATTGTCTTTTTGCTGCTAAAATGCAGCTGTTGTCGCTTCATTTGCATAAAAGCATTTTCCTGTTTGAGGGTTTAAGACTGGGTTTCAGTGTAAGAATCAGTTTTAGGTCAGGATCAGGTTTTCGGCGCTTAGCTGTGACAGTTGAAATTTGGGACAGGAGGTCAGGAATGCCTTAGTTCTCACAAAGCTCAACGACCATGCCTGTACATGTCGGCAGCGCTCACTGTAGGGGAAATGCAGGAAACAGAACGTGTTTTGGCCAAAATGTGAGAACCAGTCACCCTAAAGACCTCAAATTTAGCACTGTACTTACTGGGCTCCCCAGTGTTACAACTATCAAGTTTGAAATGTATCAAATGAACGTTTTTTGAGATAAACGATGGCTGGATGGACCTACTGATGTTTTTAAATGTGAATTACACAACTTGCAGTCATAAAAACATCTTAAGCTCTCCTAAAGTCCAAGACGTGGGACAAAAGCATTCCCTTTCTCTGTCATGGCTTTGAAATGGTCACAATTCATCAGTTGAAGCTTGACAACACATTAAACACTTCAGTAGTTTCCACAGAGGTTTAATTCTTTGCCTGTGCTAGGAAAGAGATTATTCTTCCATTCCTGTCTTCGTAGCTTCGACCTGTAACACTAAATACAATATCAAGCAAAGAATTTTATCCATGGACTAGGAATCTACCTCATATTGCCAAAATTCACTCACCCATCCAAATCATCAAATTCAACTTTTCCAATCACAAGTGTATAAATCAAGCACCAGACTGCTTCTACAAACATTTGTGAAAGAGTGGGTTGTTCTCCGGAGCTCAGTGGATTCCAGCGTGATACTGTGATAGGATGATACCTGTGCAAAAAGTCCAGTGGTGAACTCTCTTCCATAGTCAGCTGTTAGTGGTATTTTAAAGTCAGAATCAATCTGAAGGTTATTTAGAAATATACTGCAGTATGATATTGTATAATAAGTGTATAATAAGTTATTCGTATCCAGTTATTTACAAATCAATGCCTCTTATCCATTACCTACTCCTACATAATGTGTGTGTAAGCAAAGTAAACATCTGTCATGCTGCACTTTTTTTTTTTTTTACTGCACTACAAACTTTAAAAGAACAAAGAAAACAAAATGAATATATTCAAAATAAAAAACTTCTCCCTTAAAAGTAAATTGTGCCCAGAGAAGGAGCTGCCTTGATGAAGGTTTGCACTCTGAGTGGTGCTTGTTATTTAGATTAAATGTTTGTTGTGTGATGATACAGATGGTTTCTTTGGAGCAGAGGAAGGCAGTGTAGCCAGGAGCACATTATGTACAGGTTTGATCAATGGCTCATCATCAGCGATAATGTCTCTTAATGGGCTGCAGGCAATCAGCAGACAAATTGCATCGGATTGAAGCTGCTTCCAAAATCATTTCCTCGATAATAGACACAATTTATTGAACACTAAATTGAGATTGCACATACTTAAGACTCACTTTGTGTCATCTTTGTCAGGTGAGTTAAAAAATGAATTAATATTCATGTCACAGCTTTACAGTCGTGGAAGCTATTTAACCGAGTTGCTGATTTGTGTTACACATTACCCAAACTGTAAATGTTTGCTAACTTGTCCTCTGTCGACTCTCAGATGTGTGACAGTAAGGAGGAGGGTGTGGACGGTGACAATGTGAACATGTTTGTGGTCAATCCCACCACTCCCGCTCAGTACTTCCACCTGCTTAGGAGACAGATGATTCGAAACTTCCGCAAACCTCTCATTGTTGTTGGACCCAAGATGCTGCTGAGGTTTTCTGTGAGTACTTTGGGCCTCACTTACTAAGTTCTAGAGACCTGCTGGGGAAAACCACCAGTTGCTTGGGAAAAAAATGTATTCCCTGACTTGCTGGCTTGTGGTTCCTTGTGGTTGCTGGCTATGTGAAATTGGTCGCAAACAGATTTCTGTAGTCTCCCAAAGTTTGCATGGAAAACACAGACTTTACTGGAAACACTTGCCAACTACTCGCCGAGCGGTAGTGAAACTTGAAAAAGTACGCTGCAAACCGGAATTAGAGAATGATTGCTTTCAAAGTAGTTGGCGAGTGTTTGTAGTAAAGTCAGCATCTTCCATGAAAACTACCACAGGAATCTGCTAGTAACCAAAGCAGTCACTGGGAGGTTTTTGGTGCACCGCCGTCTTTGCAGCTACTTTTACCTAGCAACATCCAGCAACCACTTGCCAACTGTTTGGGAATTACACATTTTTCCCTAGTGACTGGAGGTTGCCAGGAGGTCAGCAATTGGTCTTCAGGCCTGTGTGACCGAGACCTTACAGAGAAGGGATCTGACACATCAAGCTCCTCTTCAGAGATTTTTCCAATGCTTGAAGGGCATATCCTGTTTTCCCAGGGGGCCATGTCAAGTCTAACAGAGATGGCACCAGGAACATCTTTCAGGCCGGTGTTGGGTGATACCTCTGTCCCAGCAGAAAGGTAGAGAAAACCTGCAGGCACTTTATTAAATCTGTACTATGGGTGTGTGATTGTTATCATTGCGTTAAAATGAAGTTGCAGGAGTTCAGATGTTTTCCAACTGGTAAAAAAAACAAAACAAAAAAACCTTGTATTTTAAACAGCCTTAAAGCAAGCCCAATTCAATGTTTTCTCATTCTATGCAGTGTCCAGAAGGTGGTGCTGTGCTCTGGGAAGCACTACTATGCCCTGCTGAAGCACAGGGAGACATCAGCAGCTAACCAGAACACAGCGCTCATTCGTGTGGAGGAGCTGTGTCCATTCCCTCTGGAGGCCCTGCAGCAGGAGCTCAAAAAATATCCCAAAGCCAAAGGTAGTGTGACTGCTCAAGAACCTCTGTCCCCCCCACCCCCTACTTCCTCCATCTGTACTCATCAAGAGTTTATAGCTGGAGGTGCACCAGCAGTTTTGCTTTGAGTCATTGCTGAAGTCCAAATTAGTCTTTGGTTTTTTTTTTTCACTTTGGTTTGTGTGGTTTAAAAATATTTAGTTTTGGTTGAGTTTTTATTAGTTTCAGTGTTAGTTTTAGTTGTTGTTATGATGTGGGTGTTTGTCCTTCCAGAGCAGTACAAAAATACATTAACACATTACAAACATGATCTCATCTGACGGTTAATTTGCATGAATACAGTGGAAATGTTTGCTGCTTTTAACTTGGTAATCATCTTTCTTTAAACTGTTGATACATTGTTTTTTTTACAGTCAGCTTGTTATTTGGACCAGTGTTTAATATCAGTAGTCTCTTTGTTTCCACTGTTCCTCTTTAAAAACATTTTTAAGGAATTTCCCTTTGCTCCTTTAAAAAAAAAAAACAACCCTTCAGTCTCTGTGACTGATGCACAGGGGGTACAATGTGTTCTTTTGCAGCCCTTTTAAATGCAATGTACATAAGGAGGTAAATGTTTTAGAATGTCCATTAAAAGCCAGTTAAAAAAAGATGCATTAAAATAAAACATAATATTTTAATTGAGCCAAAACACCTTAATATATCCAAGCCGGGAACTTTGTTCCATTTATGAATTTGCCACCTAGAAACTAAATTTGGCCTCTTCATGTTTACCTGTATTCCTCTTAACTTTTTTAAGAAATCTATAAAGACGTCACATCATCATCATCATCATCACCATCATCATCATCATCATCATCATCATCATCACACTAGTCCATCCTTGTTAAAAAATAAACGTGTTTTCCAAAAATTTAGAAGGGCTACTTTATGTTGGACAGAAAAACGGAGCAGCCTGCAGAAGTGTGACTCATAGAACATTAAATGTCATCCAGCTGAAAGCAAAAATCCAGCATTCACAATTTTAAAACATTAGTGCTTGTTAAAGCAAAATGCCTGAACATCAGGGTATCTGACAGGCTTCTTCTTACTGCACAGCTGCTGTCTCACAGCTTTCTCTGACTCTGTCCTCCACTATCGCCAAATGAGTGTCATTCAAGACGTGATGGATGCGATTTCCATACATGTGAAAATTTCCATGTCAACATATCGTGTAACTCAATAGCAGCAAATACACAGTGTGTGTTGTCTGACTGTTTAACTGCCAATGTCGAGCTGAAAGGAGCTCTGAGTAGATCATAATCTTAAATTGCTTATCTGAGTTGGCCTCTGGCATTGCCCTGTGCCCACAGCCTGTGAACCTTGAAAGCAGTGAGTGATTTGCATACTTTAAGTTCCTCATTTCACTTCTTAGGCAGGCTGAACTACTTTTGTTTTAAATGTTGTTGTGGTTAAATGCAGCTTGTGAGGACAGGAAGACTTTAAACACAGCTAAGGGATGAAAATATGTTCACATTTTTTGGGTATACATTACAAGTTCCAATCTTAAAAAGATCCTGATCATCATTTAACATTAATACAGTGAAAGACAATTCTTTTTTTTTTTTCTTTTTTAACAAATAATGTTTTTTTGTTTTGCTTTGTTTTTTGTTTTTTTATGTGATCAAAAGGCTGCACAAAAGCAACAACTGTACCTGATTTAAGCTTTGTTGGTCTCTTTGTTAAAGTTGTTTCCTTAGGCAGCCATACGCTGCACACTGCACCCCTACTGTTCAGTTAGCATGTTAAATATCAAGGTGCTGCAGTGGTCCAGTCAAAGTCCAGACCTCAACCTGGTTGAAATGCTGCTGTGGCACTTTAAAAGAACTGAATTCCCGCAAACCTCAATGAACAGAAGCAGTGCTGTAAAGATAAATGGGCCAAAAGTACTCCAAAACAGTGTGGAGCTACTCAGTCATGGGTGTATTTTATAGTTTTATTGCATAATTGCATTTATTTTTTCAGGTATTTTTGGGAGACGCCTCTACTGAAACCAAATGTGAGATAAATAAGTATCTATTGCAGCACTTATTGGAGTAAAAATTTGAATGCTCTGTACTCAACCTCCCATTTTTTTCATCATCAGTTATTCTTGATCACTTATTTAATAAGTTGGTTTAATAAATGTTACAAAATAGTAAAAACACCCATGATTTGTGATTTTCTGGCACTCACGGAGACCTACAGTACATAACAATCAAATAATTGGACATGGAGATAATCAGCGTTTTGTGATGCTGGAACCAGTGAATTATTTATGGATTTATTGTTTTTGTTTATTAAAAGAGAGTGACATCATTTGCCATTTAGTTTGACAAGGGTCTTTTTTGTTTGTTTCCAGTTATTATCCACACAAATATACTGTGAATTCAGAATGAGCTTTTCTAACTTGTATGTGTGAAACAAAATGATAAAGTTGAGGTTTCACTTCAGCTTTTATGATGATCTCATCAAATACTCTGAAGCAAAGTAGTTTCACAGAGAACACCTTTAACCAAAGTGGCCCCTAACCTACATAAATATGTTTAGTATATCTTTAAAGGCACTAAATGCTGTCCTGTTTTCATGTTGATTATATTCCCCACAGAGTTTATTTGGAGCCAGGAAGAGCCTCAGAACATGGGTCCCTGGACTTTTGTAGCCCCCAGGTTTGAGAAGCAGCTGGCCTGCAAGGTGAGCAGTGTTTGAAGTAATTCTGTCTGCAATGTGAACCTCAGTGAATAACATTACACGAATTGACTGCCACCCCTGTCCTTGTCAGCTCCGCTTAGCGAGCCGACCTGCTCTGCCCGCCCCTGCTGTCGGTATCGGGACCCTTCATCACCAGCAGCAAGAGGCCATCCTCACTGCCACCTTCTCCTGAGACTTAAACGAGGCCACGAATCAAAATATCCAGTTTGCAGGAATTGGTACGACACTACATGCTGTATCTGCAGCACGACAGATACACGGGACCTCGACCTGACGTGGATGGGTGGTTTTAAAACAAATTGGTCGATAATGAAAAGATGAAATCAAAAAACAGTGTAAAAGAGAATTGCCCTCTTGTAGTTGGACTTGTTTTTAATGAAAAGTCAAATTCTTTCTCTCATTCAGCATGCCTGTATTCTTTAAGGGTGGGGGCACTTTAATCGAAGCCTTAGAGATGATGGGGTTTACCAGCTGACTGGAATTAAATACATGCTTTCAGCAGCCTGTCATGTTGTAGCTTTCAGACATACTTCAGGAATCAAAACTGCTTATTTGTCTCGTGCACACAGGCTGCATGAGTTGTTACTGTTTACATCATAAAGTTTAAGTAGTCGGAAATATTTGTGCATTATTTTTAAGAACGGGAGTGCTGAACTAACATCAGAATTAAGGATTTGAAACTCCGTCCCAACGGCTGGAAGGAAGTTACTTTTATAGCTGTAAAATGTTTGTGATGCCATGACTTAGGTAGGTTTCTTTTTTTTTTCTTTTTTTTGAATCTTACAAATATGAACTAAAACAATACATTTTTACTGTTTGTGATTTCAATAAAGTAATGGCATTAAAGAGTTAATGTAAAATGAGCCTAAATTGGAATATTTTAAAATAAATCTATTTTCATGTTTGTGTATCTATTTCTTCTTGCTCAGTATCACCTAACCCGTTACTAGGTACTAATCAGTTCTCCGGAAAATAGTCGCCATTTGCGGAAGATCCCTCGTGCCTCTGTGAGCAGGTAGCAGCAGGATTTGAAGTGTTTTACAACCATTTGTTTTTGTTCTGTCCAATTCGATATGCAATCCTAAAAGAGGCCGTCTATTTGTACTTATCAGATAGACCACGCCTACGGTTAAATTCTGGTTTGTAATCTTTACTCAGACTGTCAAACACCACCTGCAGCTGAAAGGAATAAAAACTAAAACTGTCTTTATGTACATTAACTAAACATTAATCTAATGGAATAACAGTTGTAATCTATCTGGTTCTCTTGTGTGGCAATGATAGAGCTGTGACACTGATGCCTGATTACTTTCACAGTGGAAACATCCTGTCCTTCCTCGTTTTAAATACTGCTATTTGTAATTGGCCAATTCCACCCCTTTGAACGTCTTGTAGTCAGACTGGGAAACCCTGGGCTGACAATTTTACTTTATAACCACCTTCCTGTGACCATGTACCCTGACTGATGATGATCTGGTAAGTAACACTAAATAACTCAAAGATATCTTGGGTGTGTTGAACTTGATTCACAGCACAGGGCTCAGGTACATAATTTTAATTATGTGGACATTAAAGTGGAACTACTATGTTTCTCCTTATTTTCTGTCCGATATATATACATGTACATACTATTTCAATGGTGGCAAATGATATTAAACATGGCCAAAGTTTCAAATTAAGGTCAGCATATATAAATGTAATTACTGTGAGCCATCTCAGTTTGTTTCTGCTCTTAGTTCTGTATGATGTCCGCGAGAGTGGACATTCCTAATGCGGTCACGCAGGTCAGCTGCTCAAACCTTCATTCTGTGAAGGACAACAAATTAGATGAAAGCTGACTTGAAGGGAAGAGAAATAAAGCAGCTTCTTAAAGACACAATGGAGAGACAGCACAAAGGCTCAGGATGAGGTAGATAAGCTTTATTTTCAACAGTGAGTCATGCAACTCTAGTAGAGTCCAACAATAAAAATACAGAGCTGGGTATAATAGAACCCCTTTACCCTTATAAAGTTCTCTAAGCATACTTCCTCTCACCCTCATCTGTTCAAGGTAGGACATTATTAGTGATCCCAGATTTCATTCATCTCTCTCTCTCTCTCTCTTTTTAAAGTGATTTCAATAAAGTCTGATACACTCTTTAACAGCTGCTTTCCAGTTGATGAAAGTGATGAGACAAGCAATACTTTTGGAGTTTGGATTCCAAACAAAGCGTGTGGATGACATGAACACAAGTGCTGAGTCTGTTGTATTTCTGTTGACTAAAGAAGCAATATTTAAATCGACTTCAGATTTAAGCAGCCAAGATATTTTGTTAAATGGAAGATTAGTTGCCGTTTTGCCAGTTTTGGAGCTCAAAGACATGACCTCGATTTAATGCTGTGTTTATTCCCTTTGCTAAAATAAAGGAAGCTGAAAATCACAATATTCTCCCAACAAGTTGCACCATCAACAAAGGAAGGATCCCTAAAAACAGTGAATTACTTTGATGTGCTCCAGAACAGAATTCAAAATGCTTTTCTTCCCATACAAAGTTCTTAGTGACTAAGCTCCATCAGAACCATGTTATTCCAGTATAAATTACCACCTTCCTGAAAACCCTTCATTTGTATGTATGTATGTATGTATTTTTTAATACATGAGATATCAAAATAAAGTCAAATAAATACAGATCAAACCAAAACAACAGCACTGACAAGCTTCTGAAAGGATCCAATAAATCATGATGACATAACTCGGCATTGCCATTCTATTGCAGGTAAAAGAACACAGGAATCTGACACAATTAATATACATTCAGACGATCATGAAATATTCCTTTACAAGAAATGTTAATCAAATAAGTGAGAGATTAAGCACTTTTCTCAACTCACAGGATCTTCGGCACGCTGCTTAAGAGGTAACAGGCTTTCCAGGCCAAAAGGGTGGCATAGCACACACTCCCAGATTGGGAGGACATGATGCAATGTGCTAGGGAGGAGGTGACATCGGTAAAGGAAGGGTTTTTTTTTTCTAAGATTGTGATTGAATGCTTATAGTTAGGGGAAGATCAACTGAGCATA
>VUQJ01024301.1:0-10815 GCA_015108635.1 Andinoacara biseriatus
GTCCACTGAGGGACAACTTTAGCTTTAAAAAACTTTCTGATGGGACTTTCAAAAAGTTGAAGCTACAAATGTGGGAGGAAACCGGAGTACCTGGAGGAAACTCGCATAGCGCGGTGGTTAGCACTATGGTTAGCACTGCTGCCTCACAGTTAGAATAACATCTGAAAGGCCTGGGTTTGATTCTCTCTCTGTGGAGTTTGCATGTTCTCTGTGTGGGTTTCCTCCCACATGTTCAAAGACATGGGGTTAATATCCAAAATAAATATAATATAATGGTGTTATCATTATTGTCTAGTGTGCTGTTTACATTTATTTTTTTATTTTTCAAATAAGTTAAACAATCAGGGGTTCCTGAAGTACTTAAAATCTGAATAACTATAACAGCACTTTGCCCAATCTGTTGGTTTAATAACAATTAAAAAAAAACATTTCAAAAAGTAAACAACATGTTTGTTATTAAGCATATACGTCCTTTCATTCAAAATTTTAGTAGCAAAATGATTTTTTTTAGTGGAAAGCGTTTAATTTGTTGATAATTTGTGATTAATTTGTGGTTAATTACAGACCCTGTAATTAACTCGATTAAAATAAAGAGTCCCGGCCCTAATTTACTTATAAACTTTGCCCAATTCTATCCAATTCTAATTAATGATCCAAAGGGGCAAAAAAAAAAAATCACAAATCATTTAAACATCATGAAAATTCTTCACAATTATTAAAAAGTATATTAAAAAGTATCAGTATTGGTATCAGTATAGGCGATACTGGCCCTGTATTTACTTGGTATCAGATCAATACCAAATCTTGCAGTATCGCTAACCACTAGTTAGCATTCATGAGCACTTCAGTGAACTTCGAGTAGCGCGTTTCACAGTCGATTGATCCATTTTTATAAATAATGAATAAATCTTTGCGGCGCATCCGACTGAGTCCGTCCATCCATGCTTGTGTTGCGTAAACAAGCTGTGCAAAAAAACACCGCCACCTTGTGGCATGGCAATGGGAACTACATCGTTTTCATCGTTTCGCGTCCTTGTGTAAATGCAGAGCGTTTCTGAAATGTCTGTGTAGACGGGAGGCTGAAACGTATCAAATTGACGCTGTTTCCAGTGGAAACGGTGTCGTGGAAACGGGGCCTGAGAGCCCACGGCTGCTTCCTGTGATTGCTGCGGCTGGAACCCTGCCGCTCCCACCCAAGGAACAAGAATGGGTGCAGGCACAGCCTGGACTCCAATCACCCCCACCTGAAAACAAAAAAGGGTGCACAGGCACAGGACAAGGCTCCAGAGGAGCAACAGTCTCAGAGGATCCTCCAAGAGGATCACAAACAGTCTCTAGAAGAGCAGACTTTAATCACACAATTCTTAATCTCTGAACTGGGAGAGTGACATTCAGTCACAGACTTTACAGGCTGAAAGATACTAGATTCAGTCTTAGATTCCTCAGGCTGACAAACAGCCAACCCATTATCAGCATAAGCTGACACAAAAGCACAGGCAGGTTCAGAAACATCAAATTCAGTCCGACCAATGTTAAATTTTTCTGGAGCATGATGACTGAGTGTGCCAGTGAAGCTGTATCAGAATAGGTGAGGAGCAATGATGAGGAGGACATTAGTCCACAACGGAATGCCAGTTGCATTAAACTTTTATGCTCATCCGTGGCATTAATGACCTGTTAGGCAAAGTCTTAGTGATGATTTCCTCTTGCTCCTTTGTGGGAATCTTTAAGCCTGCGGGGTCCATGGTGTGGCTGCGTTGTCCTGTCATGGTGGGCGGTGTGACAGGCAGAGATGGACCCAAATGGAGGACTCCAAAAACAGATGGAACTTAAAAGGTATTTTTTAAATAACAAAACAAATAACAAAAATTCACCTGGGAGCCAGGCAAGGTGCATAATCCAAAACAAGACGAGACATGGAAACACAGACACTCCCAATGACGCGACAAAGAACTGACTAGAATGCAGACACCAGGTAATGAGGGGATATGGAACACCTGGGAGGGAGACACAGGAAGGAAAACTAAACACACTGCACAAGAAAAAAGACACTACCAAAATAAGACAGGAAGTGAAAACAAAGACCAAAACTAAGACACAAGAACTTGACATAAGAACAGAGGGAAACCATTAAGCACAAAAACAAGACACCAGCAGCACAACCTAAACCTAAAAAAGGAGCATAAAAAAATGAAACTGTATATTAAACAACAAATAAAATGCTGGGCACAGCCCACGACCATGACAGCTACACTGATCCAGTCCAAAGTCAATGTAGCCATCCACCAGGACACTTTAGCACACTTCAAGCTTCCATCTGCTAACAAGCTTTAAGGAGATGCCAGTTTCCTTTTCTAGCAGGACTTAGCACCTCCCCACAGCACCACAGCTACTCCCAAATGGTTTGCTGACCATGATATCAGTGTGCTTGATTGGACAACCAACTTACCTGAACTAAACCCCATAGACTCCACAGGTAAGTATAAAGCGAGCTGAAGGCTGCTATCAAAGCACCCACAATTCCTCAAATAGATTTCACAAGCAACAATATAAATGTGCTTATAAAATAGTCATGTACATAAATGAAATATCTATGCTCTAACAATCCACTGTTATAGAGTGCACAGTTCATTTAAACCTGTGATTTGTTGCCTAATATGAATTCATATATACATATTATACACATTAGCCCTTTTGTGAATACAACGTGCATCATACAGGATGATGCTCTGAGAACTCCTCACAGGCCTTTAAGGAGTATGAAGGTCATTCCTCAGCCTCAGTATATCCTCCAGATCACACATTGTTTTTCCACTGCACACTTTCAGTGAAGTATGAATAAGCTTTGACGGTCCCACTATAGCGTGTCCACGTGGTCTCTAAATAGAGTCGCTGGCCAGTGTATGAAAGAATTATGGTTGCCCTGCCAGAAGAATACCATATCTCCGCCAAGATACTGACATGAACGCACTAGGTCTCCTCTGCAGACCCGACAGTGACCTGGAACGTGCACAGTGCTCATCACTCCATGGAGCAGAATCAAATTTTAATGCTCATGCTTCATTTCTACTTCTAGTCATGTAAAGTCAAACTGATATTAATTCAATATAGGGTGTCATATAGAGTACAAATTGGGGTAAAGATAAGGTGTCAGTAAAGCAGAAAGATGTTGGGCTACAACCTGGATTTTGGAACCCAGTCATAAACCTAGAAATGACCCCCCCAAAAGAAAAATACTGAATCAGTTTATTTAAGATCTCCCTGGAAGTTTCCAGCCTTTTTGCCATGAACCCTTGAAGTGTACTGTGCACCAGGGGGATGGATACATTATGTCAACCCTTTATTCAGTACAGTAGAAACATTGTGAGTGCAGTGTTCCAGTCAAGTGTCAAAAAAATCTTGTGTATCTTTTTTTAATGATCTTTCTTTTCCATTAAGCACCTTCAGAGGCACCAAACAAACCACCGCCTTCCAGAACAGTTTAAATCTTCAAAGACTTCTCAACCCTGCTAGAAATATAACAGTCATGGGAAATAAATCAAATTCAGTGTTTTGTTTTTTTTGCCAGAAATTAGATAAAAATCGAGCCCCGAGTGGCCTGAGTTATAGTTTAGCTTGTTTACAAGTGGACAAATGTCACACAGAAAGGGGCCGATTTTCCAAGCCGTATACCGTCCCGCTGAGCTGAGTGAGTCATCATCACTCTAAAACGTCCATGCAGAATCCTACAGACAGATTAAAACTTTTAATAAATGACACTTCCATGAACTGGATTTTGCCAAGCGGAAGAAATGCAAGGGTGAAAGTAAATTTCATGTTTTTTTTTTTTTATTAATAAGGGATGCATTCATTCGGCAAGTAACGTCAGAGCCCCGGGTTTATCTAACAGCTCAAGGTCAGGCAGACTGGAAATATTATTGTCTATGGAAGAAGATAAGAAAGCCAATAAGACTGTATTTAATACAATTAGAGACGTCCTTTCACTGTGGAAATCGTTCACGCACTTCAAATTGAGTTGTGAATGTTTTGCTTCCATCTATCTGGTCATCTTCTAGTCCTTTTGGTCGTCCTCCTTTTTAAACTGTAGCTACAGAGAAGCTGTTAACCCAGAGGTCATTTTTAAAGCAAGCAGGTAACAGGCATTATATCCTCTTATACAGCAGAGTTTTCAAACTGTGGTTCAGGGCCAAGCACTACAGGAGAACCGAGTGTTTCTTTAGAGCAGGCTGGGAAACACGCAGAATCCTGAAAAAGAAAAAAACTGCTGTGTTGGGTTTTTGAATTATATGCTCTGGCAGGTATTTCTTTGGTTGCGGACTTACAGTAAATTATAGTTATTCATTTAAAAAGAGAGAGAAAAAGTAAAAGATTTGCTTGACACATCTCTGAAACACATTACAGCCAACTTGCTGACTTATGAGTTCAATTATCTTTTGCAGTCAAGACAGATAAATCCAACGGGTGCCAGAATAATAAGCCTTTAAGTACATAAATGGTTCACAGTGAAGAAATTCCCATCTATTATCCTTACAACCTGACAACAATAATTCCATGTATTCCTACAGCAGTAGAGCACAGTTAATGAGCCAGTCCTGCAACAGTAAGGTGTGAAACACATTTCTGCTCAGTGGGTGTCAATTGACTTTACCTTCTTCTGTTCAAGGCAATGTTTAGCTTTGTAATTTATTATGCATGTACTTTGTTTCAGTGGCAAAATACTCCAGGAGCACAGACTCCCCTGCAGACGTCTTACCTGGAAGTGAGTTCATTAATGAGCCGAACAGGCTTCAAGTTTAGAATACGATGATCTGTCTCAATAATTTAAACCAGGAGCTCTGCACAAGCCAAGCATAGTTGGTCAGTCAAGCTTGAGTGACAGCTCAGTCTGTTTCCACGGCTCTGACTTGGCGGTAATTCATAAAGACAGGAAACACAGCGCCAGCCGTTTTTAATTAACCTACTATCTACCTGTGTGCCCGTGTTCACAGGCCATATCCCCCCAGATACTCAATCAGTGCTCGCAGAATTGGACACGTTTCACTCAGAGTTTTAAATTTTCAGCAGTCTCTTGTCAATCAAAGTTCGAGATGGAATGCAGTTTGTTTGAGCAGCTGTTTTTAGAGCGACTCTGCAGCAGACACTGGTTAAAGAACTGCATGGACAAGCTTCGGCCCACGTCCTTGTTGTTTTGTGTACTTGTTTGTGGTCCCAAACCATCTTTTCCACAACAGAAAAAGAACTAAAAACAGTTTATCTCAGCAAGGATTTCTATTCTTTGCTGCTGACAAGATAATACACCATTTTCCCGACTGACAGTCAGTCACTTTGTTCCTTGGGAAGCTGAGAAGAGTACACGACTCATTCTGTAGCTTCAGTCATTGTGCTCATGCCATTCACAGCACAGATCATAAAAGATGTCCCTGTTGAGGAACTGGTGTACAGAAAATATGAAATGCGATACACAGATGGATAAAGAGTAGTTTCTTGTGTGTGTTATGCCATCATTAGACATTATGTGCAGGATTTTTGGTTTAAATAACAATTTTTAGGGGAAAAGATGAAGAAATTAGCAAAAAACTGAGAAAACATTTTAAGTCTTATGTGTGCTGCGTAAAAATGTGCAAAACAAAAATCATCTGCAGATGACTGGTAGACCTGTTATTAACTCTTCACTTTTATGTCTTTAATATTTTATTTTCCAATTTGAATTAATTAAAATCTTTTTTAATAAATAGACATTTTTACTTATTTGCTGCTTCATCTGTTACATACACACTGATCTGTTTCATTAGCATTATTTCAGTTTCTTTGTTCTCTCGTTGCCTTGCCCACGAACACAAATCAATAGACTCTGGGATTTGTATGCTCTAAAAACCACTGTCAACATCAATTACACATTATTTCTCAGCTGCCATCTCTGACCCCATAGAGG
This sequence comes from Andinoacara biseriatus, assembly GCA_015108635.1. Lineage (NCBI taxonomy): Eukaryota > Metazoa > Chordata > Actinopteri > Cichliformes > Cichlidae > Andinoacara > Andinoacara biseriatus. The sequence continues at coordinate 5,933 of VUQJ01024301.1, forward strand.
CAATGCATACATCATGCATCATCATTTCAAAATAAATAGGAGTTATAAAGTTGATGAGATAAAGTTTGCTCCAAACTGAACATTAAATGCCATAAGTGTATAATATTTCTCTGTATTGTGAGTGCTTTTTTTTTTTAATCAAAGCTTGTGCACTAGTGCATTGGTCCTATTTTTATCACAGCCTCTGTTGGTATTTTTTTTATCCCTATTGAATGTCCGTGTCCGTATCAGTAATAGTGTAAGGTGGTGTAGGGAGGATGAGCTCATCCTCAGAGATTACCACAAATGACCATGCCTGGTTTAGCTAAAGCTCTTTTGCACCGGTATGATCTTTATTTCATTCCCTTGCACAGCAACAAACATGATCCCTTGCGCCAAGCCGCTTGCAGAAACCCAGCCTGACTCTAAATGCCAGCCTCCTCCAGTTGCAGTTCTGGTTTTCTTACAATAGAGGGCAGCCAATAGTTGTTAATGTGGAGTTGATCAGCGTCTCATCCTCACTCGTAACATTGGGAGACGCTGTGTATCCAGGCATTGCCTCCAATGGCTCTCCAGCTCTCTGTATAAGGGAGTGATTGCACAAGTGAATGTAGCTTTCTTTTCAGTCCTTTTCTTAAGCATTTATACACATGCATTTAATTACATCAGATGTCATATGAATAGAATTTACCATCGGACTCCATGTATTAAAACGACATCCTCACAATCTTGTCCAACATAAGATGCACAGCTGAGGACTCTGCTCATTAACACATCAGGTTTTAATTGTGCCTCATGATATCCTCGTCTTCCTTCCCACAAATCGTCGGCAATGTGAATTTCTATTTGCCTTTTCCATAACTCGTGTTCACACAAATTACTGTCTCACCTCCTAAGAAAGACGGAATCAGAAATTCAGCTTGGGGCAACTGTTAATTTATTTAGACAGGAGTGTGAATTTGGGAATTCATTCTGCACTGAAAACCCATTTGAAGTCCTTTTTTTTTTTTTGGACACACCTTGGTATTAAAATTGTTCCCCGAAACTATAATCCCCTTTTTGTGTAAAGGCAGTTACTGGAATAAAAATGTGTACCCTCAGGCTGACGGATAATCATACTTTGTAACTGTGCACTGGCTTATTAAAAAGGCAAAGTGGGGTTACAGGAAAAAAAAGCTCAGAGATCCTTTTTAACTGTAACAGACACATAAAGCATAGATGATGGAATTTCAGGAGCTTCACCACAGACATTGTAGGTAATGAAACACATCATTTTTGCCTGCAGGCCTGCGAGCGCCACAGCACAAGCCGCTCTACCTGAGAGCTAATGAGTAATGCCGCAGTGGGTTCTGTTATTAATCACATTTTGATCTGCTGTACGGGTGAGAGGCAACCAAAGATTACCTGAAATAGTTTACTGAACCATTATTATTGGATTTACTTTGATCATCGAGTTAGCAGAAGATTTTAAATGCACATTTGTCATGAATGCACCGTGATGTAGTGCAGGGTGTTTTTTAAATTTAAGAGATGGACAAAAGTTGTTACTCACTGTGGGAAACCACCTACAGTGATAATATGCAATAAAATACAAGGGCTTAGAAATGAATGTGATATTAAACTTCTTCTGTCATTGAAGTTATGTTTAAGTACTCCTGACATTAGCAATGCAAGAACAGACTACTTTAAAATCCTCTCTACCACTCAAGCATCTCTAATCTCCCTGATTATTGATCAGTATTGAGCCCTTTTCCGGTAGCCTTATCACAGCAAACTCAAAGTACATCTGCAGATGAAGTAAGATTATTAGAGAGTCTGAAGGTTTACCTTGACAGAAGCGCAGTGCGAATGTGCTTAGACTTCTCAGAGCAGCCAGAAAGTTTACTGTGAAGTTCCCATTTATCACGTTGTGTCAGTGCTAAACAGCAGTCCAAAAAAATCACTGCGGCTTTTTGTCACAGTTCCCTGCCGCTCCGGCCGGTTCAGTCAGAAAACCAGGGAAATGGAAAGTGAGGAGGAGGACGAAGAAGACTTGCTGTGCAGGTCACAGAACTGGCTGCAGGTAAGAGTGTTTTGCAGATTACAGCTTTGAATTCAAAACTTATGCAAAAGATCTTTAATTCAGTCATAAGAATAACCTTGAAACTGAAGGTTGTCATAAAACATCTTTGTTATAAAAGACATTCTCTGTTATAGAAGTATTCAGATACACCTTCACCTCTTCAGCATAAAGTCATCAATCCTAAAACCCCAGGGCCTCTCTTCTACTTTTTGCAGTGAGCAAGGCCTCAGGGCTAACAAACATGACCACCATCCCTGTGAATTATACTGGGAGAAATCCCGGCTGTGAATGATGTTAGACTGAACATTTACAGAAGACTTGCGAGCAGGAAAAAAAGGATTTTTTCGGAAGCAGGAGTAGAAGCGGCGTGACAGCAAGGTCAAAAAGGAAGAGAAAGAGTAAAGACCGTGCTTAAGTGCTGATTTATAACTTTAAAGCCACAGTGAGTGGAGGCTTTTTTGAGCTTTTGACAAACAAGTATTCTGCTGACAGAGGTTTCTGCAAGTAGAACTATATGTATGTGTCTTACCTTAAGCTCTTCTGCATTCAGATATTACCTCATGCAGTCACTAGAATTCTGAAATTGCACACAAAGAGGTCCTCAATGAAATGCAAACACCCACATGCTGATGACGTCATACGTGCATATGGCCGATAGCAGCACAGTTCTCATTGACACTGATTCTGAAATTTAGTTTAAACAAAATAAATCCAGACTTGGTGGTTAAAATAACTCAGTGGTGGAAAGAAAGAGTAAAAGCAGTCACCAGCCATTGCATTAAGTACACCTTGTTACCAGTCTGGTACTGTGGTCATAAAAGGAAGGACCTGGTTAGCAACAATATGTGAGTTTAAACTCAAGGGGCTCAAAGTGTTAGAGAAAATAAATCCCACACCATCACATACATGGATCCATGCTTTCAGGTTTTTGTGCCAAATTCTGACCCTACATTTGAATATCTGTGATAGAAAAGATTCTGCTTCTCTGTGTCAAGCTGACCGTACTGAAGAAAATCTTTCATATAATCTGTCATCTCAGATGTACCCAAATGTATGAGATATTTTTTATGACACAGTGTTCTAACATAGATACAGTATGTAATATAAATATTTTAGGTGTGGAGCCCTTTGTAAAAAAACCCGTATGTTGTGCTGTTGTTACAGTTTTTGACTCCTTTGCAAAGGTAAACAAAACTCAATCCGGTTGCCTGCTCCTCAGTTCATTTCATTTTTCTACAATATATTGCAGGAGAATTTGAGATCAGACCAGACAACATTTTTCCAATTTTGTTTTGCTCAATTTTGATGAGGCTGTGCAAACTGAAGCCTCAGCTTCCTGTTCTTAGCTGACAGGAGTGACACCCACTGTGGTCTTCTACCAATGCAGTCCATCTGCTCCAACATTCAACATTTTGTTTAATAACTTGGTTGAAACAAATGATTATTTGAGTTACTGCTGCCCTCAAACCAGGTCAAAGTGTTGCCATTCTCTGATCTCTGGCATCGCATTTCCACCCAGAGAACTGCTGCTCGCTGCACATTTCCTCTTTTTTGGACCATTCTCTGTAAGCATAGTTTTATTGGAAAAGTCCAGTAGATCATCACTTTCTAAAATACTCAAACCAGCTCATCTGGCACAACAACCACGCCACATTCAAAGTCACTTCAATCACCTTTCTTCCCCATCCTGATTCTGCTTGGTTTGAACCTCAGCAGGTCATCTTGACTGTGTCCAATATGCCTAAATGCACTGACTTTCTGCAGTGTGATTGGCTAATTGGATAGTTGAAGCAACGAGCAACTGAACATATGTACCTGATAAATTGCCCAATGATTTTTCATATTCTCAGAGGACCAAATAATAATTGAACACAAGTGATAATGCTGAGAAATAAAACAAAGACATGAACAAAGAAGAATTAAAACGAAAGAAAGAAAAATTTGAAAGTGAAGCAGGAAATGACAGAAACTCCGAACCATGACGAAAAAAAGCAAATAGCAGCTTGAGCTTCTCTCATCCGGGGCACAGTTGTGCAAGAACGTCTTTTATATTTTATATAGAAAAGTATACAGAAAATAGAATGAATGGTTTTGCACATAAAGAATTAATAAAAAATACCAGAAGAATAACAAAAGGAGTAAAGCTGCTTTTCATCTCTCCACATTCTTTTAGAGATTATGAATTTTCTACTATTGTTCGATCTTTTCAAAGTTCAAGTTTCTTCAGGACTGTTTATTTTTTTAACCTTTGCTTTACTGTTTGTATTTTTAATTTTCATTAAAAACAAAAATTGCAGATTTTAGGTGTACAGGTTTACATTTTCATATTCTGGTTGCCTTTAGAGTTTCGGACTGTACCGTTAAATACTCACCAGCATTTTCCACTGTTGTAATTATAGAATAATTAAAGACAGTGTTAGAAGTATTACATGAACTTATAGTTTGGTTTCCTATGAGTTATCATATCATATGTTTTCATAAGTTCTTTTATTCTGATGGGGTTATGTTTGTGAAACTTTTAAAAGGAGCTGTCGAAGGAACTGCAGTCCAGCTCACATCCCCCACAGAAACACACACACACACACACACACACACACACACACACACACACACACACACACACACACAGAGAAACTCCTACAACAAAGGACACCTCCTCACACCTCACACACACATGTAAATGAAAGGGCAGACATCTAGGTTGTGTGAACTCACATAGGGTAAACTGGAAAAGTACTGCTGACTGTAACTGGGCGGAAACACCAGTCATGTGACTTTCACTGTACGCATGTGTGTGAATAAAAGCTGCGGGAGGCAGCGGCTCGGTGAAGATCTCTCCTGT
>VUQJ01024304.1:1992-13133 GCA_015108635.1 Andinoacara biseriatus
GCCCCCCCCCCCCACACACACACACACACACACACACACACACACACACCTCCCCAATCCCACATGCATGCATGTGTCTGCACACACGCTTTCCTCCAAAGGTCTAGATGTTAAATCCCATAAGTGTTGCATTATTCATGTGGCATTGCAGATGTAACCTTCTGAGAGGGAACTTTACGTTTTGCCCCCGGCTTTTGAGCTCATTACATTTTACAGAAAGCGCATTCATTTGTGTTTAAGAAACAGTCTGAGGCAGAGTTTCATGAGGACACTGGACGGCCAAGCTTATTGTTTGGCTGGCTGACCTTTGAGCTATACCGTTATGTGTAATATATTTATGTCTCTTTCATTTCGAGCTTCCAACTGTTTACCACAGATTTTTTTTTCTAATCTCTTGCTCACTTGCACACTTTGTCGTTTTATTCAACATTCATGCAGTTATGCATTCAAACATATATGGCAAAGCCAAAAACTCACTATATAGCCCTGATTTTTGACTATCTCCTCCTAATTTTCACAGTCCTGGGTACATAGGTAAAAGTGAATTACCCTGCATGGGGATTTTAGATTTAATTTTCAGTGATGCCTACAGTGCTAAACTCTAGCTGACAGGATCCATTTTTTTCCCTATGGAAGGTCATCATTGCTTCCGGACTTCAAATAAGCATGGCAGGGAGGTGGAGTGGAATGGATGATGACAATATTTAAATGCAAATGAAAATGAGGTTGGATTGGGAGAGATGGTGCATGTATTATCGAGCAGGTTTGTGATCGGAAACTGTAATCTGCTTTCTCGTGTTTCCACTGCACGAGGGAGCAGGAAACAAGATCAAGGCACGGTTCCTCAGCCAGTTGCAACTCTACTAAGTAGACAGAATTTATGTAAAAAGTATTTCGAGTACCACAGATGTAGAAAATGGTGTCTTCTACACTTTTGAACTGCAGTATAAAAAGACACAAGGTTACAGTTCATTTTCCATTATCTCTAATTTGAGTTTTATCATCACAAGGTTCTACTTAAATCACAAACTTTGTTGTCCTTCAGGACACTCCTTTCATTCTCATAAATACACCACTCTAGAGGAGGCTATTAAAACAGTACATTATCATCACCTTTCACTCTAGTGGAGGAAATAAATTGCCATATCTGAACATAGACTTTGAAATGCTAATGTTCTTGCTAGGAGGCTTCAATACTGTGACCTCAACAGAGACTCTTGGAGTCTATATTCATTCTGACCTGTTTTACTTAATGATCTGTTTTAGCATAATTTTGTTTCCCTGTTTAACTCAGAGCACTTAATACTGTTATTTTACTTATTTGTTGGATGTCTTTGACTTGATTTGAGTCTAAGGGGCACCTTGGTGGCAGATCAGAGGTTCAAATCTAAACCTTTTTGTTTCATTGCATGTCTTTCTGTATAATTTGTCTCTCTGTTGTCAACAATCTAACTGTGTGAAGTCTGTCTCTCCAGGCTATGATTTAGTCATGGTCCCATTTATGTAGTGATTAAAGCTCAGGAGGCTAAAAGCATGCCTCTATTACTGAGTAATAAATGGTTTGTAGGAGCAAAGATATCTGCAGTGGCAAATGCAGTTTTTTAATGCAGCAGTTTGCTGATGCTGAGCGTTGAAAATCTGGAAGGTTCATAAACTTAACAAGCTCCTCAGGGTTGCCAGCTCTGTCCTAGGCTCTCCTGTGGACACCCTGGATGCAGTGTTGGAGAGAAGGACTTCATCCAAACTAGTAACTATAATTGACAACCTCTCAGGAGGAGCGTGTTCAGCAGGAGGCTCCTCCAGCTGAGCTGCAGGACAGCAGAACCCAGTGCTAGGATGCAGCTTCTGTCTGCTATGTAGCCATGTAAATCCTAAATAGTGAATGCAGTACCTGCTAAATCACCTGATTTAAAGCTGAAAGTCTGCAATTTAATCACATCTTGATTGTTTGATTTACAATCCACTGTGGAGTTGCACAGTTACAAAAAAATAAATAAAGTGTTATTGTCCAAAAACTTCTGGACCTGACTAAATATACAGTAATATACAGTAAATTAATGATTTAGACCCCTGTGATGGATTGGTGACTTGTCCAGGGTGTACCATGCCTCTCGCCCTGTGACAGCTGGGATAGGCTCCAGCCCAGCTGTGGCTCTGAATTGCAGAAGGGGAAGAAAATGGATGGATGGATTTGAACTTCTTCCTGTGAGTCCTCTCTTTATATTTGAAGCTGCGAGTTTTACGAGTTGTCAGTTATCTAAGGTCACTTGACAGGATCCAATTGTGACTGTAAAATCCATGTAATAGTCCAAGTGAGGTGTATTATTCAATCAGCAGGGAACTCCAATAGAATGAATGAGAATGCTGAAAATAAGTCAAGTTGCTGGACTCAGTGCAGAGGTTGGTTCTGAATCAAACAAAAAAGGAGCATTTGACATTTGGTATTTTATAGGATTTCTTTCTTTCTTTCTTTCTTTCTTTCTTTCTTTCTTTCTTTCTTTCTTTCTTTTCTCAATACCTGAGAAAAAATATGATCAGTTCACCATAAAATGTAGATTATGGCCTAAAACCATCTGCTCAGCTGGGCCACGTAGACATTTAGCGTGGGTGGACAGATGGACTCCAATGATATGGAAACCAATAGAGAATGAACTGGACAGAATCCAGCACTGTGTTGGATTTGGGTTTTTAATTGTAATATTCCAGTAATTACCATTTTGTATTTTATAATCCTCGCTGTACCAATTCAGTAGTGGTGGAAACATGTCAAAGGTCTAACCTTTAAACAAGAGTCGCTGACTGATTTGATGAGAATGAAAATTATGTGAATCATAATCACTGTATATGAACAGAGCCAAAACACTTAATTTACATCACCTTCATCCAAACAAGAAATAAGAGAATATATCTTTAAGAACTCTGTTCAGCCCTCCAATATATGTGAGATACACTTAGTATATTTATACACAGTCCTCAAAGTTAATTGGATAACTGTCAAGAAGCGTCATAGCCGGGTGGCATCTCTTCCTTTGTAATAATATCTGAAGTTGAGTCAAAATGTTGAATTAGTATTTTATAGCTTTTGACTGTAATTTTAAATACGAGGCCCAAAAAGATGCCAATGTTCAACGAGAATGAAGGAAAGAGAAAGGTACGGAGAAGGAGTGAAATGACTCATGATCAGAAGCATATCACGCTATATGTCAGACATAGTGGAGGTACATTCATGGCTCCCTTTGGAAGGAAAAACTCTTTTTCAACAGAATCAACAGAACCAGGCTCAGGGAGGGGCAGTCATCCACTGTGGCCAGTTGAGGATGAGGGGAAAGAGAGAGAACAGGGGGAGATATGACAACAGACACACTATGGGGGAGAAAGAGAGAGAGTTTAATAAATATGGTCACTAGTGTTTATTGACGATGTGACTGCTGCTAGAAGCAGGATGAATTGTGAAGTTTACAGAGCTCAAATTCAGCCAAATGCTGCAAAAAAAAGATCAGAGAGTGTGTACAGTGCACATGGACAATGACTCCAAAGCATACTGCAAAAGCAACCCACGGGTTTATCAAGGTAAAGAAAGGAGACAATGGCCAAGTACCTGATCTCAACCCAACATAACATGAGTTTCAGCCACTGAAGACGAAGCATAAGGCAAAAAGAGCTGCAAAGAAGCAGCAACTGAAGGCAGCTTCAGTAAAAGACTGGCAGAATGTCTCAAAGAAAGAAACAGGAAACAAATCTATGGATCTTAATGTATTTGGAAAAAAAGGCAATAGCATTACTCAGCAAGGTCTGCCTCATACAGGGTTAGGTCTTTATTTCTTTAGCAAGGGGTCTAGTTTTATTACAAAAATATGTACAATCACAATTTTTAAAATATGGTATGCTAATATGTAAATAGAAACAGGATGCAATGATTTGAAAATGTCTCAAATCCACAATTTAATCAAAATTGATTAACGTGAGTTTTCTTTGAATTATTTAATAGCCTCAACATAGCTCCAAAATGTTGGAATGGGGACCAACAAAAAAAAAGACTGGAAATGTAACTGGTACTAAAAAGAAACAGCAGCATGAACATTTTGCAGTTAATTAGGTTAGTTAACAACAGGTCGGTAACATGAGGAGCTATAAAAAAAACGTCAACTTAGAGAGTTTCTCAGGAGTAAAGATGAGCAGAGGTTCACCAATCTGCAGAAAGCTTAGTCGACAAATTGTGGAACAATTTCCAAATCATGTTCCTTGGCATAAAATTGTGAATACTTTCAAAATCTCATCATCTAAAGTACACAATACTATCAAAAGAGAATCTGGCAAAATCTCTGTGTGTAAGGGACAAGGCTGAAAATCAATATTGGATGCTTGTGATCTTCAGGCCCTCAGGTCGCACTGCATTAATTACAGGTATGATTATATCATGGAAATCATTGTTGAGCAGCTAGAATCTTATATCAGACAAGAATGGGATGACATTTCTCTCCCAAAAGTCCAGCAACTGGATAGAATATGAATTAGGAGTTAATACAACCGCTAAATTTACAGTGGTCCAGAGAAAAATCTGAAGGTAATCTTATCTATTCTTCTTTTCAGCCTCAATCAAATATTTGAGATGTACATGATTACTAAAAGTCATCTTGAAAGATGTGGATGTTTTTTGAATGTGCAGAATGTTTGAAATTGTGCAACAATGCATCTGAGTTGGCACATTTTGTTACCCTCCAACATCTGGACCCAGGCAAACTGAAAAGTGTAAATCATGCCTCTGAGAAAATGAGAAAAGTTGAGAAAAAAATCTATTTAAAAGCAATATAGACAGCAAAGTCAGTATTTCATCATACAGTGCGTTGAACTCTTGAAGCTTTTCATCATACAGATACAATTGGGTGTACAGAAATTCACCCGAAGGCAGGACATAAACAGTCTGACGCTCATAATTTCCTGGAAAAGGACCACACAACTTCCTAATTAATGTTCCGTTATAATGCTGAAATGACACCTATGCTCCTGTACACAATTATCGATGTTTTGCTGTGATGTGGCATTTAATATCAGCAACTATCCCAAAAATGAAGGGTAAAAAAACACATTTTATATAATTCTGTCCTTAAAGTGCACAGGTAGGTGAATAGATTAAGTACAGAAATTAGATTTTGATATTTGAAAAGGTCAGAATGTGGTCGTACACGGTTATTTGGAGGATGGCGCATGAAAATTATTTGTATGTGCTTATTATATAGTAATGTAGTCCAACTCTTGCGTAAATCGCAGTCAAGCAGGCTGCGGTGTTTCTAAATGCTGAGGCATATCACTTCACCTTCATTTGTCCCGCCTCTGCTGGAAAAAAGACGGAGCCCTTCAGCACCACGGATAGCGCCAAAAAAAATGCACAAGTTAAGAAAACTTTAGAAAAAGGGGTATCGTTAATCATGTTCTATATCAGGTTCAAAACCTTCGATAGCCTCATTAGATTTGCCACAGCGCCGTTAGAGCACCGCGGTGAAACATTCATGGCTCAGTTGTGCTGTCTTTACTTTTCACTGATGTCTCAAATCCCGGGGAGAAACAGCAGTCTAGAAGCCCATCACACTGTTACACCCCTGAGGCGAACACATACTGCATTAACCCTTTGCGATCAGCGCGATGAGAGTGGCCCGGGTGTTTAGATAGGGTGATCCAACCACTTTTAATTATAACAGCGCAGCAGCGCGGGAGACACAGTTTTCAACCTCAAGGCTAAGACTGCAACCGAGCTGCGGCGGTCCCACTGATGGGGAGAAGCAGAGGCTTCACATGGGCTATTATATAATTAGTATACTGAGTGTAAATGGGAGTATTCTAATCAGAGGCGGAAAACACAGACATCCTGATAAGAAGGAAGGGGAGGTCTAATAACAGTGGAGAAAAAAGAGGTTTGGGTGGAGGAAGGTGCTTTGAATCTTGCAAGAAGATGAAAAAAGATGAAGGGGTGGTGGGAGTAAGACACACTGCATCATTTAAGTACTGCGGCTGATGTCACTTCCTAAGCACCATAATTGGTCATCAATGACTCTTATAGCTGTGAAGAATGGCTAAATGAAAACAACATACACACACACATACACACACACACACTTCCCCAGGGGTTTGTTTCAGTGATTCATTGAACCCTTAATTGCTCGGACCTCACAGCCTCTTCCTCTCTCTCCTCCTCTCTCTCTCTCACTCCCTCTCTTTCTCCCTCTTTCTCACACACACCTGAGAGGAGGGCAACTCCCATTGAGGACGGCGTCGCATATCTTCCCGCTCACCTATACACAGCCTGCTGGCGTGGCCCCCCATGTGTCCCCTCCCTTATCGGACAGTACCGACAAATGGATTAAATCTATTACCGGGAAAAGCCGTGATAGACGCACAGGGAGCGTCGGGAGATCCCTCTCCATTCTTTTGCTGCTTGACAGATCTGCACTCAAAGCTTTCGCCGTGCATCATCCACGCCGTGATTTTATTTCGACAAGGAAGACTGACTTAAATTGTGATTTTTCATTTTATAATAGGCGACCGACAACAGCAGCTGCAACAGCAGCACCGGTTCTTAGACCCAGACCCGTGGGCGGCTGGGTGGCGTTCGTCTGGGCGAGCTGATAGGACGAAGATTTGGCACTCTACCTACCAACTGCTTCATCCCAAAACGACCCCAAATTCTCGAGATATGGCGATGAGAAGTGAGATGTAGAAAACGGACAGAAGGCCATTCATGTGGGTCTGTGCTTCAGCCAAAACGGACAACATTTCACACCTTCAACACCATCAGCATCCTCCTGCTCCCCATCTAACCAGTTGATATTTTTGACACAACTATCTAAAAAGTGTGGAGCACATAACACACTGGTGAATTCCCCCAGGCAGGTCCAACACACAGACTGAATGAGTCCATCTCTGACTGTCGGACGGACTCCTCAAGAGCGCAGGACGGATGCAAACAGAATAAACACATCTTGGCAATTCAAAAAACACCTTCAGCCTCTCCGCCATCGGAGCTCTAACCGAAAGGGGTGACTCGCACACCGGAGGAAAAGTCGTTTCACAGGCAGGTAGGCTATACCCTCACGGCCAATTAGCGGGATCCTCCGGGATGGTGTGATAAAGGTGATAAAGGTGATTACCGCGACCGAGCGCCCAAGCGGCGGTCCTTCTGACGGCTGTAGAGCCGCGCAGGAGACTGCACCTGTTGTAATCTCAGGCGTGCGAATGTGCAGCGCTTGTGTGTGCGTGAGCGTGTGCGCGTCTGTAGCATACATAGATCCCAGTATGCTTTGACGGTCTGTGAGGTGTGTTTTTTGTTAATATGTGACATACTGACAGCTCTTTTATTTTCCAGCTGCTTGTGCGCGTCAGAGCGCGCTGTGTGGGTTTGATGGATATGATTAGGTGATTATAGGTCCATCACACAAGTGTAATTACAGTATAATTGTCTCAGTACGCAGCAGGGTGCAAAGCACTCCATCTCACACTATACATTATGCTCCGTGGCTTCTTCAGCCGTTCTCCTGTTCACTCAGGCTTTAGCAGCTCACATATTGGTTCTGATAAATAGGAACTGGCTGCAGTCTAAAGCCCAGTTGCATTCATTCTCATTGCCAGATGCTCTAAAACTCCACAGTCATAAAGCGTGATGGCCAAATCTGTCACCTGCCTTGCACACATTCATCATCTGATACCCTGGAGGAGACTCGCCTGTGGATGTTAACGGATGGTGGGTATTATAGGTAATTGGGAGTGTGGATTTTGTCCGACTTTTTTTTTTAAAATCGCTTTCGAAGGATAAGGAGCTATTAACGCACATGAATTTTTTCTTTATTTTTTCAGTTCTCTTACACTCTATTATGCATCGAGTGTGTGTGATAGATCAGCAGCTTGGCAGCTTGGATTGGTGTGTGTCCAGCTGCGCTCCCTCCGCTGCAGAGGCGCGCAGTCTGGAACACCATCATGGGCGTCCAGGTTGGGTGGGACGTTTTCAGCATCCAACAGGCTCTTTCAGACCACCCGATAGAAGATCAAGGGTATATTCGTCCCCGTACTCTCCCTGGGTTGCTGGTGAAGCATTAGAGCTGCTCAGTTGGCGCAGAAGCAGATGGGTCAGATAGAGCGAGCTGGATGACCCAAGCTGAACTCCAGCAGAGGCGGCTTCGGGGGGCAGGATGCACAGCCCATCAAGTGCCTCTACTGGGGAAATGTTTTTAGAATGCAGCCTTGATGGGTTGGAGAAAGACAGCAGAGATCACAGCTGTGCAATGACAGACAGTTTGCCCAAGGTGACTTCAGTGGGATGCTGACAATGTGACATTGTGCAGAGGCAGAGAAAATGATTTAATTTCCATCAATCATTTATATTGGAGGCAAGTTTGTTGTGGGCTTCCTGTTGATGTAACATGCCCCCCCCCCCTTTTTTTAGCCATAAATTCATAAAACCTTCTCTCCATATTTTGTTTCCCTTTATGTTTTATAGTAAATAAAGGATGCCAAATCATAGAGTGGCAGTTTATATTTTTCCAGCATTGTTGGTTCAAATGATCAGCTGTGGCCCCCCATTACTGTTGGCAGGTGACAGGGGCCTTAACTAAAACTGGAGAAGACATGAAGAGAAAACTGGCATTTTAGTGGCTTGAAGAACAGAGGGAATAATTTGTTCATTTATCTGGTATCTATCCCTTGGGCCAGCTTACAGATCTCGTGTACATCAGAGAGGCCTTGGATGATGTTAAATCACTCTGTTGTGTATGTTTTGATGGTTAATTGTTGGCTGCAGAGGAAGTAACAACCTGTTCTCCTTGATGTGGAAGAGAAAGCCTGATATTGTTAATCTGTTGTAGGACTACCTGCCTGTGATGGCTGCTCTGTGCATGTGCTGCTGAAAATAAAGTACTCCTGTGACCCCCTCATCTCTTTCCTACTCTTCTGCTAATGCATTTTTCTCCGTGGGGAAGAGGTGAGGAAGGTGAGAAAAAAAACATCATTCTCCATTTTCCCAATACAAAGCCTTTTTCTCAGTTTCAGCCACTCGTTTCCCTTCATCTCAGCTTCTCTGAGCTTAAATCCATTCTGATCATAACACTGCAGACTTGAAAATGGGTTACCTGGGGTGCAAGTGACCCCACAGTTCAAACACTGTCAGTCAGCCCACTTTGATTCATTCCTTTCATCCCCTTTACCCCTGCAGACCTGCAGACCCCATGAACACATCTGCCTTTATGTCCACCTGTCTTTCCACTCATCATGCTCTCACACAGTGAATGAACCTTATCAGGACTTTCTGCTAAAACATGTCCGCTCTAATGTCCATCTCTGTGACAACAGTTGGTGATTTAACAAGTAGAAAAAAAAAAAACACCATCCAAAAATATGCGGGAGAATATCAGGCAGGGGTGGAAAACAACAGCGAGAAAGAACCAGTGTGTGAGTGTTTGATTTTCGTATGTGTGTGTCTGCCGGTTTTTGCCACGAGTGAGTGGGTGTTTTTGTCAGGGGAACAATTGTGGGAACAGATGGACTGTTGCGATACATTCTCATATTAATTTCATATCATATGTCTTATTTATTTGTTCGGCGATTGAATAATTTCTCTTTGCTGCTCATTTGAGTAGTTGAAGAATTTGAGAATTTATACTGTGGCTAATGTTCACCCATTAAATCTCAATTATTTCCTCAGTCATTTTGTTCCCATAGGCTAAATGCTGCATATTAACATCAGATTACCAAACCATGACAAATAAACAGCAAATGTGCATACATCTGCACAAATGCACCTACAGCAGGGATTGGGTTACGTACATGGCTTGTTCTGGGCCCCCAAAATAAAAGTGATTTTGGCAGCTTTGACCTGCCACACTAGAAGGTGGAGTCTTAAGAGGGGTTATCAAATGTGCCGATAATGACACAGTTTTGGATTGGACAGCGTTCGTAGTGCTGCACTCGGTCGTTCACATGTTAAATATATACGTTGTTATAAATGAACAAAATATAACAACAATTTTTTTTTTTTTTTAAAAAGAAGAAATTCAACATGAATCAAATACATTGAATGAAAAAATAAAGTCAGAGGCAAAACTTGCAATAAAATTCTACATTATTGCTGTATTTGTGATTAATATATTCTCACCTTCTCGTGTTCTGGACAGTTTTGCTGCCTTTTTTTTTCCAGTTTCAGCTCTGACACAAAGATGTTGTATATTACAGTGCTGGGTTCCCACTGGCAAGTTACTTAATGGGAAATCAGTTTTAAGTTATTTTACCACAGCAGTTTAGAGCTCATAATACAAGTTAAGAGTCTTCTTAAGTGGTCTTTTATTTGTTATAAGTACTATTGTGTAAATTGGCAGCAGGGTAACATAGACAAGTTAAGAAGCCTCTTAGCTGATATTCTGATTAACTGAAGGAAAGAGGGTTTCTAAAGCTGTTTGACTACTGAAAAGTGGGTTCAGTGAAGCAAGCCTGCTGCTGAGCTTGACGATCACTAAAACAAAAATGTAGACTGACTTAACAAGTCTGAGCAGAGTCATTTTATTTTTTGCTAAACAGCAGCCAGTGTGGCGGCAAAGTGGAGTAAATGTGGGTAAAAGCACCAGAATTAATGAGCCATTATCACACGTGCACTGCAGCCCTGAAGCGTTTTTTTTGTAGAATTTTCTTGGCAGAGCTGAAATGAGAGAAAGCAAATAGGTCGGATCAGATGTGAAAGCCTCTTCTACCTGCTGCTCCCTATTGTTCAACGTCTGTGAGATGACCAGTCGAGCCCATGTGGTCTCCTTCCTGCATGCTCTAAGCAAACACCAACCTTCGCCAAAACAAACTGGAGCTCTAGTAGTGAGAATGCATTTGAAGTTAATGTGTGAAAACAGCTCAGTGTCTGTTACAAAGCAACAGTAGTTAGTAACAACCACCATCTACTGGTCACACCACAACAAGCATAGCTGAAGCAGAATTCTCTTTGAGTGAAATAAATTATTTGGAAAATTTAATCATAATTAGCCATATAATATGCTGTGTGTGTGTGTGTGTGTGTGTGTGTGTGTGTGTGTGTGTGTGTGTGTGTGTGTGTGTGTGTGTGTGTCTTGGCTGAGAATTATGTCTGTAGAACAGATATATGTTGCCACGGTGACTACAGT
>VUQJ01024307.1:0-16515 GCA_015108635.1 Andinoacara biseriatus
ATTGTTGGGTCTTTACCTTTACCTTACAATACAAAGCGCCTTGAGGCGACTGTTTGTTGTGAATTGGCGCTGTATAAATAAAATTGAATTGAATTGAATTGAATAGATTCAGAGGTATGAAGTAATGAAGTACAAATACTTCATTACTTCATACCTCTTAAGTAGAATTTTCAGGTATCTGTACTTTAGTATTTAATTTTCTTACAACAAACACATACACACACACACACACACACGCACACACAGACACACACACACACAGACACACACACACACACTTTTTGATCCCACAAGGGTGATTATTGTGTTGCAGCAGCAGGAAAATATTAGTTTACAATAAATAAAAGTTAAAGAGCCACAAACACAGTGAGGGCCTCATACTGTCAGAGTGCAAACATTTTGCAGCTGTGAATAAAAACAACTGAAATAAATTTAATAAAGTTAGTTAAAGAGTGGGGTCAGTGGGGTTAATTGGGGTCAGTGGGGTTAATTGGGGTCAGTGGGGTTAATTGGTAAATTGCCTATAGGTGTGAATGTGAGTGTGAAGGGTTGTGTGTCTCTCTGCATTAGTCCTGTGACAGGCTGGTGACCTGTACAGGTGTATGCTGCCTCTCGCCCTGTGACAGCTGGGATTTTGTTAATATGTACACTATGAATCTGAAGACAACTGCTTGAAGGTGTGTTCACCTGTCACAGAGTTATTCTGCAGTTTGATGGAGAACGGCAGGAATGATTTCCTCAAGCGCTCTTCATGGTTGGATCAGTCTAAAGGGAGAAGGAGCTCTGCTGCCTCAGCAGTGTGGAGAGGCTGAGATGGTTGTCCATCATGGAGAGCAGTTTGTTCAGTGACCTCTGACCCTCACTGACTCTATGATGGTTCCAGCTCTGTGAATCAGTTTGTTGATCCTGCTGCATCTCTGGCACTGATGCAGATGTGAAGATGTGCTCGTGGTGCTTGAGCACCAAGCAGTAACTGTCAGGGGATTTCAAACAGCTCAGTCACATCAGCAAACACACAAACTGTTTGTGTACAGTTTGTCACACGGCGGGTCTGCGAGCTGAAGGGCAGGAGAGGAAGAGGAAGATTTAAAGGTAAGAACAGCTCAGCGACAGGTGACAGCCTGGAAGCATCTCGAGTTCACAGCGAGAAGCTTTTCTGTGTTCTACAGATAATAAATGTTCCAGCTGAGCACACTCTGAACTGAAGTTCCCGTGTTCTAAGCTTCAGTTTCTGTAGCTGCTAGAAATCTCCAACAAAGAGCTTCTTGATTCATTTCTGTATCCTTACCTGTACTTTTAGTATAGAAGTTGAATCAGTATTTTCTGAACTTCTACAGAAGTTGTCAGGAAACGGCTGAATTAGGGACTCGCTCGCAGGAGTAAAAGTTAATCACAGGTTTATTTACAGCAAGGTTAGGGACAAATGTGAAAACTGTAGGTAATGTTCCTTCTGTTGCCGGATGGAGCTGGTGACTGAGGTCCGTGGGCACCCCCCTCACATTCTTCAAACACAATGATTTCCGGGGACTGACGAGGTCCGCGCAGAAACAGACGTTATTCCGAGAAGCAAACAGGAAACCCTTGAACAGGCCGGGAGCCGGAGTTCAGTACCTCAGCTGACACAACGATGACTGAGGGATTTCTCTGGCCTTAAGGCAGCCTTGACGGGACGCAGGTGAGTTAATTAACAAACCAGCAGCAGGTGAGGGTTAGACAGGAGGGTGGGAGGGGCCTCCTCCACGCCCACATGCACACAGACCGAGAGGCGGGCGGGCGAGCCCAGGAGGACCCGGGACCGTGACACGAGTGATAAATCTGTGCACTTTGCTTTGCACAGATTAAAGATGGCCACAGTGTCTTGAACCTGCATCCTTTCTCATGTCCAACAGGGGGCGACACCAGTGTTTGTATAAAGAAGCCAGGCTGTGCAGCGCTCTATGAGGGAATGACTCTAATGCTTCACCGTAAACATGCAGATGATCTGAACAGCAGGTGTGTGCAGCCCAGCTGAGAAGACCCTAAACAGATGACATCACAGAGAGCCACAAGTGGAAAAACTGTGACAAACGGAGTCCAAATAAATACACACATATGCATTCAGCTTCTCAACACTTTCAAGGATGAAGGAGTTCAGAGATTGAATGAATCCAAATCTGTTCATTTTTAAAGAATAAAAACAATAGATTTGGACCGGAAGTGATCAGTGTTATTCTTTAAAAACGAATCAGAAACACAAACATCATTCTTTGAATCACACGTCAGTGTTTGAACTCGGGGCTGAGGTCACCGTCTGTTTGTTCCTCTGGTACTACGTATGAGTTCATCAGAAATCCATGAGTGGCATTCACTTTCATTTTGTTATTATTCGAGCTGTCAAGTTTTATCCTCGCACAAACAATAACGACTGCTAACCCGGAGAAAGTTGTTACCACAAGAGACCGCAGTTAACGAGGCGGCTCGGAGAGTCGCCGTCGGTCCAGACTGCTTTCATTTTGGACCTCCACCAGCCCGTTAACCCGGTCTGCAAAGCAGAAAGCACAGCTGGTCTTATCCTTCCATCTCTTAACTTTAACTTTGTAAACTGTGTTGCTAAATAATTGTTGTTTAAAGCTCAGTTTTCTCCGACTGGCCGAATTCCGGAAGCCTGCTGAGGGGCACTACTCATGCTACTCATGCAGTTCCAGGGTGGCTCGGTGGTGCAGGGGTTAGCACCGTCGCCTCGCAGCAAGCAGGTCCTGGGTTTGAATCCCGTCTGCTGCGTGTTCTCTTTGAGTACTCTGGCTTCCTCCCAAAGACAGCTGCAAATGTCTTTTCCCCAATTTTTTGCAGTGTTTCTTTACTAATTTCTCACCACATGGTGGCGCTGCCAATGCCAAAATACCCTGTTGTTTCCCATCAAATAACTTCTGAGTTCCTTAAAACATAAACAAAACATTTCTTATCTGTGGGCTAAATTTATGTCATTTATGAAAATAACTTTAGGGAAGAAGTGAGGTTGCTGACAGGAAGCAGGAAGTCAACAGCACTCTGCCGCTGTGGACTTTGTGGCTCCATCCAACCATTTCCTCTTTGGCAAAGGGTAGGGAGACAATTTTCCTGATGCAGCTCATGTTGGAATTTTTCACCTCCCAGAAATGGTTTCCTTAAATATAAACAACGCTGATTTGATTAAGTGGCAACATTTTCATTTGTGATTATGAGGAACTTCCTGGTTAATTCCTCTTTTGTTTTCATTGCTTTCAGTTCTGTAAAGCGCTGAGGTTTAAAGGTGTGTGCCAGCTGGATGTCAGTATAGGAAAAATAAGAACAACAACAACAAAGCACGGAGTTGAGGGAAACCCCGCGGCCCTGCTGATGGAGAAAGAGCTTCAGTGCAGTCGTGCTGTTTGAAGACGGCTGAAGAGGCTCTCTGGAGTTTTCTGTGGTTTTCAGCTCTGAAACCAAAGATTTAAAAAATGATCTTCCTTTAGACGAGCCAAACCTGATGAGCCACAGATGTAAACATGAAAGAATAACCCGAGTCATCAGGTGAAGGTCAGTCCCTGCAGATGGATCCTTTATTGTGGTGTTTGGTTTTCTACAAAGGTCAGCATCCAATACCAAGGAATAATACTAACAATAGTACCACTAAAGCTTATACTACTACTATTAATAATAGTAATAATTAGTAGTAGTTGTCCTGTTTTATTAAAAAAACAAACACCTTTACATTTAGTAAGTCAACATGAACAGGACAGGACATGAAGCTATCATTTATCCAGTTACATTAACGCTGCTTCAAACTGCAACACAGGAAGTTGGGGAGCTTTGAGCAGAACAAACGGTCTCGAGCCAGAACAGAAAGAGAAGGAAAACATCTGAGTTCCTCCGAATGTTTGGAGCTCCTGCAGTCTTGGGTTTGCTTCCAGCCTGAAATGAATTCATGTAAAATGTGCCTGAGGCGTGGCGCTCCCTGTCTGCAGTTTCATGTTAAGTGACGAGCTCTCGGTCATGTCGCAGAGCGATAAGGAAGCTATGAGGAGCGAAATCAGCTGGAAAGTCCTGTCAGACAAGCTGTGAGGATGCGCGGTGTTTGTCCAAGCTTGGATAATATGCTGATGAGTTCAATTAGAGTGAGTATGAGTGGGGGGGTTCAGACGTTTACATTTGACTGTTTAGTCACTTCCTGCGATTATGTCACTCTCTAAGTGGGAAACTCCAAGAGAAAAGACAAACATGAGGCCACAAACCTGCAGCTAAGAAACACACAAAAGCCTTGTTTGATTCCCAGCAGGAGGCAGCCGGGTGAATGCCGCAGATCTGAAGTACCAGTGTCATCCTCCATTGTTCACGTGACCGCTGGGCCTCATCTGTGTGATGTGTGGCAGAAAGTTTGGTAAACCCCAAAAGCTGAGCGAGCAGGACGCCAGTGAACCGAATCACAGGCAAAAGAAGCAGAGTGACGCCACGACCTGAAGATGTGAGGCAGCGAGGCCGGATAGCGGTCACACTGGAAGGTAGCTAGTTTCAATAAAAGCTCAGCAGCGTTTATGATACTGTAAACATGTAGATGCCAGAGAAACTGATTCAGTGCTGAGCTCAGAGGTAATGTGATTACTCTGGAAGCAGGTGGTTGGATCCAAGTGAACCACGTACGATTGTGTCTCTCTCACTTATTCATCGTTCTGACTGGAAAGCACCTGATGTGAGCGGCGAGGCCTCTGTGAAAAATTCAGGAGATGACAGCGTACAAACTACGATAAAGACAAATACGTCCTTCAGAACTTCAGCTACATCTTTATATGATGCAGTGAGTTTACAGCAGCAGAAAATAGAAAGTTTGTTCAAGGCTACCATCTCGAGCAGAACGGTCGCTGCTTGTGCTGCAGCAATATTCAGCTGGTCAGACGAGGAGTGAAACCGTGAGCACGCTCGCCTTTATTCCACAGAGTCCTGCAGCAGGAATCAGTTCTGCTGTGACATCCTGGTGAGTCATCACTCCTGACATCATCCAAGCCTAAACTTCAGGTGAATGTGGTAGGCTGCAAAATAAACTAAGCAAAAGTTCAAAAGGGAAGGAAAGGCAAGGATTGGGAGATGGCAGAGGGACGGGGTGATGCAGGAAAAATATCCAGGAGGATTTCTGTGTCCTATACAAACATGGAAGACTGCACTCTTAACCCAAATTAGTTGAGTTTACTAGAAAAACCCGTTGCCTTAAACCATTCTAGTTTTTACACAAAGATGAAACTAAAAATGTTTAGTTCTCTTTACTAAAATTGATTAGGTCATATAAATTTCTTCCTATTTATGTGAGCTAATCAATTTTAGTAAATACTATTAAACACATTTGATACATTGTACTAAGTTAACACAACTAAACCTGTTGTATAAAATTACTATTTTAAGCTACATTAACATGTAAAGCAAATAAACACTTAAAGTTATTAATATTTTGTTAAATAAACTAGTTCTTATACGGCGCTCTTCGACTCTGACTGAGCACTCATACAACACGTTTACCCATTCACACAAGCACTTCTGATGTGTAACTAAGTGCTGTTATTGTCTAACATTCACACACATTCACACACAAACGCTTGTGTCAAAGAGCAACTTGCCCAATGATACTTTGGCACGCAACCCAGAGCAGCCAGGAATTGAACCGCCAACCTTACAATTGGTAGGTGACCTGCTCTACCACCTGAGCTACAGCCACCAGGAGGCATGTTGCTGTTAATATAAGTAATACCATTTCCTGTCATATAATTTATTACCCTTTTGATTTTCAACTTGTATCGAATGCAACACGTGGCAGGACACTGATGTCTCTAATAACATGCATTGAACTGTGTTAGATGATGCAGATTATCTGTTTAGAGCCATTGAACTTGCCGGGTTCACTTCAAAAACATAATATCTTCAGTAATCTCTGCTTAACAAGTTCATTACACTCTATATTTTAGTAGAAAAGTACAGTTAGCTAATTTTATTTAGTAATGGGACAACATTTTTACCAAACATGAAAGAATAAGTAATGATTACTACAAAGTTTAATTACAATTAATTTCTGGGTTAAGAGTGTGGAACAGGATACAGGCGAGGGCAGAACGCACTGTGCAATGAGGCAAGTTCAGCGTACTCAGCGTGTCACCTGGATTCACAAATCCTAACATCAGCAATCAGGATAACCCAGGATTTCCCCACACAGTCACATTCACAGCGTCTGACCAATCAGAAAGATGGCAGTAAGGCCGGCATCGGCAGACGCAGTTCATTTGGAAAAGGTTACACACACAGTACAGACCAGCAGTGTGTGTGTGTGTGTGTGTGTGTGTGCACTGGACTCTGCACTCTGGAGCAGGTTAAATTAGCCTGACAGTAAGAAGCAGACCACAAAGCGCCGCCATCTTGGTTTGCTCCCAGAGGCACTGTTGAGTGCTACATCCTGTGGCTGCAATCGCAGGTCAACTTGTCAACAAGAGCTATTACAGGGTCATTGACTGCACGGATCTGGATCCGAGGACCGGGTTAAATGTCCATTTTCATCACTTTCCTCACCCAGAGAAAGACGAGGACGTGCGAGTCCCCCCCTGGGCCTGATGCACACAGCAACATTATTATTCCATGCTCCTGGTCTGACATGCCTCAAATAGCATCAATCGCAGTGCGTGCATTAAAACTGGGACATCTGGTCTCTGTAAGTGGAACATCGAGGTCTGTGACTGACTTCAGGTTTAGTTTTTAAAAATGGAAGCAGGATTGTCCTGCATCTTTAACATGGAGAAGACAGAAGCAGTTAAAATGTAGCTTTAGCTCCACTGATTTGCTCATTTCATGCTTAAGTTCACACAGATGTGCTTGTGGAGCAAGCAGAGTGGCTTTATCTGCATATGTGCCCTGAAACAGACACAAACAAGACCCGACACCTCATAAAGTTGTTCAGAGTCATAAAATCTCAGCAATCCGAGGAAACCATAACGTCCCAGAAAAATGCTTTGTTCTCAGATGGGAGGAAGACGGAGAAATCTGCTGCGGGGAAATAAAGAGAGCAAGCTGTGTTTGTTTTCCTCCCAGCCTCCCGGCGGACAGCGTGCCGCTCGACTCGACCTGCGTGCCACCGGCTGCCGTCAGCCCGACAGGTGTGGCGGCACGAGCTGAAAGCATGAGCATAAACAACAGGAGGAGGAGCCGTACGTGCTTCCAGAACATGTAGGCCTGTCAACAGGAGACGTTAAAGTGCATGTTAAAGGAAGCTGTGAGCTCAGGGTGCATTAAAGGAACAAGTGTACTGGCAGCAGGGCTCCTCTCTGCAGTCTGAGCGCCGAGAGGAGTTAAAGGTGGTGAAGAAAATCAGATCATAACTGCAGTGGGTTACTTATAATACTAGTAATACTTCACAGATGTCAGCTGCATTGGAGAGACACTGATCATCCCACAAGAGGACAATCAAGTTATTGCTTCATGGTTTCATTTTGATCTTCTTACAAATATCCAGCAACAGCATCATTTTCCAACTAATGATGAGACATGAGAAAAAGATCAGAAAAGATGAAGAACAGGAAGACATTCTTCAGTTTCTTCTTAAGATTTCAATATTTCTTTGAACTAAACTACAGAACCAGAGTCCAAAAGTTCTCTGGGATTTTATCCTATTATTGCTTCATTCAGTCTTTTGGTGCGTTTTATCCTATAAGTTTATCCTATAGGATTAAGTCATATAAAAGGTTGAAAGGTGCCACTTTTCAAATAATTTATGCGCATGTATTTAAAAATGAAAGAATATGAAAAGAATTTGAAAAAGTTTTTATTTGGGAATCACAGGTTTAAAATCACAAAACAAAAAAGCACTAAACAAAATCACGATAACTGCAGGTGCTTCCTGCTGTAGATCTACAGTATTAAACATCCATCCATCTTCTGCTTATCCTCTTCAGGGTCATGTCACCTCAAGGTGCTCCACATTGCAAGGTGAAGACTGTAATATTGTACCATTAATTACTGCAATATTGTGGAGAAAACCTCAACAATCAGACGACCCATCGTGAGCTAAAAGGAAGGAAAAACTCCCTTCAGACAGGAAGAAACCTCCAACAGAACGAGGCTCAGCCGTCCACCGTGACTGGCTGGAGGTGAAGAGAGGGAGAAGATAACAAAAGACACCCTGTTTATGAGGGGCAGCCAAACAGAAGGCAGTTGGTTCAAAGGGGGAGGAGCTAAAATGTCCCGTTTCAGACAGGATGAAGTCTGAGTCATGCTGCTGCAGCAGAGTCCAGTGGTAGAGATCTGGAGTACAGGCCTGTAGGTCGTGCTTGGTACAGCTTGTAAATCTGTTTTCGCTTCCTTGCTTCTAACTCAGAGTCCTGCATTTGTTACAGTCAGAAGTTTAAGAGCAAGTACACAGATTTAGTATTTGGCTTAATGAGTGTGTTTCTGTCAGCTCGTGTGTTTCATGGAGTCATTTCCTGAATTTCCCCAAAAGACTTTGGTACTCAAATGAAGTTGTTTCCAGTCATGTTCAGGATGATAAATAAACTCAAGGGAAAAAAAACTTGCATAGTTCTCTGTCATCGCGTTTAATCGCTGTTTCTCGAGCCTTGCTCAGGGTGGATGTGCTCCTCTGGACAGCAGGGGAATTCCAGCGCTTCATGTCAGAGGTTTAAATGGCACTAACCGAGTGATAAGCTAAAAATAACATGAGAGTTTTATTTATGTAAGGCAGAGTGCAAGTAGAGTTAAGTTCTCCCAGGCTAGCCACTCAGATCTGGGAAGAAGGCGCAATTCCACTGGAAAGCTGAGCGTTCCGTTTGCTAGGCATGTCTGAGGTGTTTACTGCTGTTTGAACGCGGGAGGAAATCATTGCACTTCCTCCATGCTGGCCATACACCTGGAAGTGAAGTGGCTGTGATTGGTGGTTTCAGCTGATCTCAGAGATATCAGCGGCTGAACTGGGACGAAAACCAGCCTCTAACAGGCTGGATCTGACCCTGAACACATCCAAAGGATTAACCCAGAGGAATGCTTTAAAGGGCTGCCTGTATTTTACAATTAGAAACTAGCTGCTGTGTAAAAGGACAAAGAAGCAGCACTCTGACAGACAACAGGAAGTGATAGAAAAAGCCTCCGGGCACATGTCAGAGTGCCAACAGCTACAACTAACCCATTCTGATCAATTGTTTGGGAAAAACCCCCAAAGATTCCCACCTCAGAGTGAACTCAGATTTCAGGGTTGGACTTCTTGGATCGGGATGTGAAGGGTTAACAGTTCGCTCCGTGCTCCGTGACGCACTTTGTTTCTGTGCATGCAGTGTTGGTTTGTTTGCACATGGCATCTGAAGACGTGAAAAATGACATCAGTTTAGCATAAACGCTGAGTTTAAAATGTTTTGCATATGTAAAAATAACACAGCTGGGAAAAAAGTCCTGTGTGCTGCAGCTGTATTATGTGAACATATTTCACAATCCTGCAGACGTGTGACCTCAGAGCGAGTGTTGTAATCACGGCTCCTCTGTTTACACGAGTCACACAAACTGGTTAGTCATCGACGCCCTCCCTCCCCTCTCACCTGGCTGACGGCCTGCGGTTACCGATGGGTTACACCTGAAACACTTCATCAACCGCAAGGTGCAACTGCATCAACAACCACCACTTTCACTATTAGACTAGACTGTCATCAGCGCCACTCAAATATCAGGTGTACCTTAAAAGTCCCTTTAAAACTGCATTTAACTTGAAGCGATGCAGGACCTCAAAATGAAAGTGAAAGAACTTTAGTTCCAAAACCTGCATTTAATGAGTCACACCAAAGAACTAATAAAACAACGAAGAACTCCCGCTTCCTGGACTTCTCCTTTTTAATTGTAAGTGCTTAATAAGGAATTCCTTACTTGTTTTTGCTTTAGTTGCGTCTCTGTGAGACACACAAGTGTCCACAAAACGCCTGAACCAGCACACATATCAGTTCTGTACCTGTTCTAGCTGCCCCACAGCTGCCCCACAGCTGCCCCAGCACGCCGGATTACAACAAGCTGGTGGAAGATTTAAATGACTGACTGGACATAAAAGATGGAAGTCGCCACGGTGACATCACACAGCAGTTTTTGGACTCCACATTTTTGAGCATTTTAGCCTCTGCTGTGGACCAGAGCTAATGCTGGCTAGCTTGGTTATCAGGGTGCATCCACAAACCGCACAGCAGCATCACTCAGACACAGACGTCAGTGCTCGGCAACATCCGGATAAAATCCGCCTTCTTGGAAGGTCTGTTGGTGCGACACAGCAGCCATATTATTGGTCAGATAACACTAGGTAAGTAATAAATGCATGAATTTCTCTTCTCAGCATCAGTCTGAGACAGGATGAGACTGGCAGCTAGCAGCTACAGGCACCTGCGTCACCATCCACCTGTCAGTCAAAGAGGCCACGCCCCTAATAATGCACACTTTAAGCCTTAGTGCAGTTTAAACAGGTGAGTAATGAAACAATACAGCTGTTATAAAGGGGCAAATTTGCTATAGAGACCAGGCTGTAAACCAGCCTCTAGTGGACATTAGAGGTACTGCAGATTTCGTCCCTGACCATCGTTCCTCCGATGTAGCAAAACAATCTGATCCAAGAGGGAAATCTGAAGAGACAGATGTGTTCACCTCCCTGCTGTCCCTCTAGTTTAATCTGGGCTCGGCTCTCGGAGAAAATCATCGACAGCGATGCTGTTGTCACTTCGGATCACACAGTGACAATAAAGACACTGACTAACACTGAGGAATGTGGCCTCGGAGCTGCAAGGCCACCCCAGCAGGAGGCGAGCAGACGGAGTTCAGACACATGCCAGAGTGTATGAACTCATCACTGCAGCTACACAACAAGCTGACACTCTCAAAAATGTATTTAGATGCAGTCTGAGACTCAGAATGCACCCAGTCCAGGATGGATGCTTTGGCATCGAATGAAATGATCGGTTTCTGCTTCTTGGCAGAAACCGAAACTTGCATAACCACAAAACTCACCGAGTATTCATCGTCTCTCCCTGAAGATACAAATATGTCTGAACTTACCCACCAACTCACTCGTGGACTCCTCACAAGGTGATCAGGTTTTTAAAAATGTTTTTACATTTTTAGTTATCCTTTATTTAACCAGCTAAAAGTCTCATTGGGATTAAAACCTCTTCCAACAAATACAACACATGATCTCAACACTACATCTACGTTATGTTGTCCTCTGAGGAGCCAGACGGACCAAACAAAGTGTTTGCATTTCAAAATAATTGTGCTTTTGTGCAACATTGTATAAAGATTTCAGTCACATGTACATGTCAACTGTAAGTTTATGAGTACGTGTCAAAGGGAAAACATGTAAACAGTATTTTGCACAATATTTACATGCTTTCTTTAATGATATCAGAATTATTTGTATTCAGATCATTTGGGCCCTTTAATCTCTGTCAGGCACACTGGCTGCAGGTCTCCGATCCCCGTGGGCTCGATATGCAGGACTGTGACTGCAGCGGGGCTCAGCTGGAGGCCGGTACTGCCACATAGCAGAGAGGAGCTGAGGCGTGATGAGACATGCAGCACCAGAACACTCTGCAGGCTTATCTGGGTCACGTCCAGGCTCCGAGAGGCAGGAGAACAGCACTGACTCGTATTCAGTGTTCTACATCAGCTTTTATCAGGTTTTATATTAACCGGGCCACGCCGCCAGACAGAGATATATCAGCAGTGATCAGCTGTCCTCTGAGCCAACAGGATGTGACCTTTCACCAACAGGAAAAGGATCTAAGCTGGAAGGAAACAGTGTTTTTCACAGAAACAGTTTTCTTAAACACACTAAATGAAAGGAGACAGAGAAGGAAACAACAGGAAGGCCGATAGAGGGGATAAAGAAATGGAGAAATATTGCATTTATCTTTGTTTTGTCAGCTCATTAAGCGCTCCCATTTCCCTCCACTCACTGCGCCTTTGTTTACCATCTCCTGATTGGTCGGTCTGACTTGATTAGACACACAGAGGAAACGTAGACGCCAGCGTGTGCGAGCACCTCCACTCTTCCTTTTCATCCCTGCAGGTATTTTTAGCCGGGCTCTTCCTGCTTCACTCTTCACGCCGGGCTCAGGACTCATATAATCCTCCGGAGCGTGAAGCAGGAATAATCAGACATCAGCATTTCTTTATTTTCCTCCTGCATCATTCCTGCATTACGGGGGCCATAGAAACGTAACATTTCCTGTAAGTGTTCCAAAGTAAAAGTCCTTCATTTATTTTGAAAGATTTGCAGGAATGTAATAACAAGCGTGTTTATATATGAACCTGTTTATTCAGATCATCAAACTAATTTTAACACCATTCAAAGAAAACCGGAGCTTTAAATGATGATTTCATTTATTGAGAGTAAACAGCTTTCCAAACCTACCTGATCCTGTGTGAAACGGTTAAAATCAAATCCTGGATTAACTGTGACTAAACACATTTCTCAGAGTTCAATTTCACAGCTACACCTGGAACCTTTCCCAGTCTGGAAAGGCTTACAGAACCATCTGCAAGGCTTCAGGACTCCAGAGAACGTGGAACCCTGAGGAACCTTCCCAGGAGCAGCCGGACTACCAAAATTACTTCAACATTACATCAACGACTCATCCAGGAGGTCACAGAAGAACCCAGAACAGCATCTAAAGAACTGCAGGCCTCAGTTAAGGTCAGAGTTCAGGGGCAAAATCCACGGGAGAGCTCCAAGTAGAAACCCTCTGCCGACCAAGAAGAACACAAAGACTCGTTGCACATCTGCCAACAAACATCCGGATGATCCCTGAGGATGTTGGGAAATATTCTGTGGACTGATGAGACAGAAGCTGACCTTCCTGGAAGCTCTGAGTCCTGTTACATCTGCATAAACTAACACAGTATTTCATAATCAAACATCAGACAACAATTTAGCTACAAATCAGTTTGTACCCGAGTACGTTAGATCCATGTCACATGATCCAAAACTGAACTGAACTGTAAGATTGCCACCAAGATTCCCAGTGTGTGTGTGTGTGTGTGTGTGTGTGTGTAGACATAACAGGAAGAACACATGGTAAAGTCATCAGCAGTCTATAAATCTGTGAGGTCACCATCTTCATGAAACAGATCTGAGTCAAAACATCTCTGCCCTCATCTGCTCCTAGTTTATCACTGCCGGCGTCTGTCAGCTGGGATTGACCTGCAGATTTAGTCTGCATGTATGTCTCTGCAGAGCAGATAAAGTTGAAAAGTGAACATGATTTCAACAGTCAAATGCATCTCTGCCTGTTTATTAAAGGACTGTACAGGTGTTTGTGCAGCAAAAAATGATGAAAAACAAAACAAGTATTTGTTCCTCGTGTTTATCAAATATGGGAGAAGCTGCTGCAGCTGCAAACGTCACTGCAGCAGATCAAGGACGCAGAGTAAAAATGTTCCATTTACAGAGACACTGAAGTTTATTCTCTAAGTTAAATCCTCGGCGGATTCATCTTGTTTCATGAATCTAATGATGATGTCAGCAGACCAGCTGGGTCACCATGTCCCGATTGAAGCAGGACAAAGAGTTCAACCGGATCTGAGTCTCTGCGGCAGCATCATCGGAACAGGTAACTGTTCCCTGCTGTACAACATCTGACAGGATGCAGTACTGCAAGTACTGTAATGTCCATTATGATGCTACTTTTACTGGCTGTATACATTTGTAAGTGCATTTTGTAGAAGTGAAACAACAAGAAGCACTGATTGTTGACGCGCTCCTTCAGGATGCAGTTTCTCCCTGAAATCCGGTGATTGAAGACAACGTCAGCTGTGATGGTACCAACAGTGTGTCCCTGTCAACTGCTGCCTGTGTCCTCCAACACAGCAGACATGAAACAGGTGTACAGAGGACGCTTTGAGCACAACTCTGCAAGAGTCAAAGATCTACAATCTCAGTATGTGCAAGTGTGGCCTGCACACACACACATTCAGCACTCATGCTTCCAGTACTTGTAGGCCTACTCTTACTATTATCTAGTACTTGCAGGTGCTACTTTTACAGTACTGTGTACTGCAATGGACATAAATCTGAAATGCATATAATGTAAGCACCTTTTTTCAGTCAGCTACATCGTATCAGTTTGTTTGAACTGGATTCCTTGGAAAAGCACCGTGAATATATTTTCATGGATGAAGCAGGGTTCAGTCTGGCGACAAGGAGGCGTGGTGGCGTTGACGACAGCGCTACATCAGGGAAACTGTTGGAGGCAATGGAGCACATGTGTGATGATATAACTGTGGGCTGGGTTCGTATTTTTGCTGAATATCCTCAGAATAAATGTTTCCTGTTAGCTACACGCAGTGTTTCACATGTTCTGTGGTGAGTGTGTTTTCACTTGCTGTGTGTGAGACGTGCACACACAGTTTTGAACACTGATTTTTGCAGCGAGTTTGATTTTGGAGTTCTGTGAATGCAGTTTGAGTTTTTGTGTTTGAGGTTTGAGAACATGGGTGGTGGTGGAACGCTAACGTGAGTTAGCCAGTATAACAAGCAGCTGTGCATCACAGTGGCGTACCGACTGCCTCACAGCGAGAGGGTCCTGGGATTGAACCCTGATCTGTCACATTCCTGCTCTAGCAGAGCACTCAGAGTGCTTTCAGATGTCACCTAGATGAATTTTGGTGAGCTTAAGATCAAGGTCAGAGGTTTACTGAAAGTCTTTGAATGCAATACCTTGAGAAGGAGGTCACAAAGGATTTTCTCAGCCATCCCATACAGGCTTCTGGAACTGATAGTTGAGCTGCATCTTGACTGACTCAAATAGATTTGAATGCTTTATTTTTGATTTTTTGTTACCAGTTAAAATAAGCCGAGTTGATGGGTTTAAATACACCTGAGACAAATAACAGGCAATGAATTATGATCACTGCTTGGCCATTTAAAGCCTACAAAACCTTGTGGTTTTTGCACGTGGGCTGATCATATACTTCTCCTCCCATTTGCTGAGAAACTTCATTGCAGGAATTTTCTGATTTTCCACAGCTGTGTTTGAAGCATACTTCACTCTGTGTTTAATCATTCTCTGTGTCTCTTCCACAGCATGTTTTTTGTCCTCTCTCTCTCCCCTCAGCCTCAACCGGTCGCGGCAGATGACTGCCCCTCTCTGAGCCTGGTTCTGCTGGAGATTTCTTCCTGTTAAAAGGGAATTTTTCCTTCCCACCATCGCCAAGTGCTGCTCATAGGGGGTCGTTTGACTGTTGGGTTTTCTCTGCAGTATTGTTGGGTCTTTACCTTACAATACAAAGCACCTTGAGGCGACTGTTTGTTGTGAATTGGCGCTGTATAAATAATATTTGATTGAATTGAATTGAATTCAATTAAATTGAATTGAAGTTTTTCTCCCACTTTTATCAGGAGCCAGCAGGAAAGCGATCTGATTGCAAACATTAATGCCCCATTCACACAAACAGAAATTCAGCAGTAGTCCTTCAACACTTCCATGATTACGTAAAGATCACTACTTCAATAATCAGGTAATAATCTTATTACTGAAAGTCACACCACATTTTGACCTCTGCAGCAGGTAACAATTAATGTGTTATCAATTATATACAACCCCCACAGCATATGTTAGCTGATATGCACTTTGCAGTCTTGCCAAGCCGAGGGAACAGATGGAGATAGAGCTGGTTTGAAGAGTGTTACAGTAAGTGGAGGAGAAAGAGCAGGAGATGCACTATAAAAACTGCAACGTTCTGTCAGAAGCAGCAGTTTAAAGAGTTATTAAGCTTATGAGCTGCTAAATGTGTGAACTTTACAGACGTAACAGACACATTAATAATAATGACCTTTCTTCACAAGCCTTCACTGATTTTCTGCAGCTGGTCGCTTCTAAGCCCAGCATCTGAAAAATAAAGCCTGCATTCTTTCTATTGGGCAGCAGGGGGCAACTCTTCATAGTGGGTATCATAGGTGGTATCGTAGATGGTATCGTAGACGGTATCATAGGTAGTATCATAGGTGGTATCGTAGGTTGTATCGTAGTTGGTATCGTAGGTGGTATCGTGGTTGGTATCGTAGGTGGCATCGTAGATGGTATCGTGGTTGGTATCGTAGGTAGTATCGTAGGTGGTATCGTGGTTGGTATCGTAGGTGGTATCGTGGGTGGTATCGTGGTTGGTATCGTAGGTGGTATCGTGGGTGGTATCGTGGTTGGTATCGTAGGTGGTATCGTGGGTGGTATCGTGGTTGGTATCGTGGTTGGTATCGTGGTTGGTATCGTAGGTGGTATCGTGGTTGGTATCGTAGGTGGTATCGTGGTTGGTATCGTAGGTGGTATCGTGGTTGGTATCGTGGTTGGTATCGTGGGTGGTATCGTGGTTGGTATCGTGGTTGGTATCGTGGTTGGTATCGTGGGTGGTATCGTGGTTGGTATCGTAGGTGGTATCGTGGTTGGTATCGTGGTTGGTATCGTGGGTGGTATCGTGGTTGGTATCGTAGGTGGTATCGTGGTTGGTATCGTGGGTGGTATCGTGGTTGGTATCGTGGTTGGT
>VUQJ01024309.1:0-11788 GCA_015108635.1 Andinoacara biseriatus
CTGCAAAGTTCTCCTTTCTTCACTTACTGGTCAGGTGGTTGATGAAGGACCTCCAGCTCTTTCAAAGTAACGGTTTTAACGGTGTTTACAGGAAAAAGCGCTGCTGCTTTGGACGCTAAAAAAACGCTTCCTGTCACGAGCTCACCGGCTCGGTAACGGCTCCGCCTTTTTGTGCTTGCAGCGCGCACAGACCGCACTTAAAACAGCTGCTGCTGTAGAAACACCATGAACATAATTTTGTAATGCTTTTTATCTTGAAGCTTCTGTCTTTACGCTGTTGGATATTTTCCGAACTAAATAAGGCGCATGTGTGACGTAATCGCAAATGCGTCCTTACGTCAGTGGAATTGATAAGCAGCTTTGTTAAGCAAGCAGACTAACGATTCCAAGGAATTGAATCGCTGGGAACCGGTTCTCTACAAGAACCGGTTCTTGATTCCCATCCCTACTAAAGATGGAGGAAGACTCGTATGCCTTTGTATGGTGTGGGGGGACATTTGCATTTTTGTCTGTATCTTCATACTTAAGATATGAAGCATCATACGTATGTTTTGTCATCTCAGGAGTTCTCTTCACCGAGGAAGCGAAAAAAACAACGGAAAGAAACAATGCCACTGGCATCCTCCTCACCGCAAGCCTCAGGGCTCTAAACCTGCATAAACATGCTTATTTATTCACAATATTATCTTCATTACTTATTTTCAGCAGATTAGACATGCAACCTTCCCATCTTGGGACAGCTGATGTGCCAGCTAAATAACAACCAGCATATCTGGCTATAGCTAACATCATGCCAGCTAGTGTGAGGCTCAAGTTTTCTAAAAATCACACTTTCCCTCTGGTAAACAGTTTGATTAGATTCTCACATCATATGAGAATTTATTCTCTTTATTCAAAGACAGTTTCACTAATGTTGGTTAACGGTAGGAAACAGTGGCTATCAGCAGTGCTTACTGACAGAAAAGTTCAGAATATCTCACCTCAGTATCGCTGTCATAGGTCAGAAGTAAGCTTCACTCACTCATTGACCCGTATCGGACTCCTTCCACAAGGTTTTACAGCCTCTTCCACAGTAAATAAAGGTGGATGCTTTTCACCTGACATTGACAGCTGAGGTAAACAGTGGACTGACAGCCCACACAAGAGGAAAAAAAAACACTATTACTTCACTTTGTCAATTTGACATTTCAGTACTCTCACAACAGATAAAGGGTGGTCACCGTTTTTGAAGTGGTTTGTGGATAAAAATGTGAAATAATGCAAAATATTTAATACTTTACTATATTTACTGATGTGTTGCTAAGTGGCTGGCCATGGCCATTACATCTAATTTAATGAACTTGAACTGGGCGTGTTAAGAAAAGAGAAGTCAGTTACTGCACTCTAATGAAATCGAGCAGTGAAAATTTTACATACTGTAAATTTAAGTAGAAGAAAACTGAGGAGCTGTTCCTGCCCATTAATACCACAGCGATGATTCATATTGTAGGCCAAAAGTAAATCATTAATGTTAGTTTAGAAAACTATTACCCTCACACCATGACTTGAACGTCATCATCCTGTGTTCACTACACTGAAGATAAATTTAATCACTAATTTTGCCACTTGTTAGCAAACATCTTCTTAGGGACATGAAATTCCTTTAGAAAACAATCACAAGTGGGGTGTTTAGTTACATATTTGCTGTAGAACGAAAGATGAAAAATAGAAAAGGTTTAGTTTAATAAAGACATTATTACAGGCATCAAACAAAAACACAAAAAAATTGGTTGGCTATGAGACAAGGGAACTAGAAATACTAAAATGCTAATTTTGTTAATAGTGTTTTTCTCATATTGTCAGATTTGTTTTTCACATTTATTAAATATTTACAAACAGGCCAATTAGAATAATGCACAAATGCTGTTTTAGTTAATGTTGCTGGATTTTTGTGGCTGAAATCAAACAACCTTTAGCCCCTTTGAGGCTTTAAAATTGTTAATTGATATTTAACTGATATTGATTTTTAACTGAATTGTTACCCACAAACACAGACAATGGCTCTTTGGAAAAGCTTTTCATTTAAAAGGGTAATAAACCCGATATTAATAAACCTAGGTAAACCAGGCATGTCTGAATGTGAAATTCAGCTTTTTTTCTCAACTCTCTTCAGCTCATTTAAGTCTTCTCCACCTCAGTGTTAATTTCGTTGACAACATATTTTCGTAACTTTTATTTTCCTAGTTTCTATCCACAACCCTCTTTTTCATGACGAAAATGAGACTATAACGAAATTTAGACTTCTTAAAAGGATAAACACGATGACTAAATTAATTGACACTTTCATCAGCCAGTGAAAACAAAACGAAAATGCTTGGCGGGGACGAGATCCAATCAGAACTGATTTAATTTTGTGACAGGGCGGGACAAGTTAGGAAAACATCCAATCGAAAGCACAGTTGCACAAATTTGACCTAAATCCGGGAAGGTCACACTAAACTTCTGCTAGAACTAAATGATGTAAACAATGTCTGCAGGGAGAAAGAGCAGAGCCGATGTATGGACACATTTCTCTTTTGACGTTGTGACAAACAAAACAATGTGCAAACCAAATGACTCTCTTGGCTAAAAACGTGACGTATCTTAAACGAGATCTGTAAGCCAGTCAGCCAGATCTCCATGCAAAGGTAAGCATTTTAATGTCATGCAGGATAAAGTGTTTTTTCCAGTTTTAACGTTTGTGTTTAGAGACAGTCACCACACCGCTGTCGATTAGCCTTTCCTAGTCTTAGTCCTGAACACTGTCCTGTACCTTTCAGAGCGCGTCCTGCTGTAAAACGCTGGTATTATCTCAGTAAGGTGGTGGTAATGATCAGGCGTGTGGAAAGCAGATGAAATGGTAATATTAATAATAATAATTACATAACTTTTAATAATGTTTTATTTTGTGTACGTGTGTATGACAGAATCAAAAGAACTGAAGAAAAAGCATTTATACTTTACACCCTTTATATTTTAGTCGACTAAATCAACTGTAGAATTATCCGACTAAATTCTTACTCTAATTAGTCGACTAAAACTAAAATTATTCAGATGAAAAAATTATGATAAAACTAAATTTAATTTTCATGACTATGACTAAAAGTAAATCAAAATTTGCTGTCAAAATTAACACTGCTCCACCTCGGTCTGCTAGAGAAGCAGCGTACAAAACAATCTGTCTCACCTTTAGTTTTCCACTTGTCACTTTTATGAGCTCTCTGCCACCTGTGTCTATACTCTCGAATTGTTTGTGAAGTTGAATGTTCTTTTAGTTCAAACAAAGTGCGCAGTTTGATAGGGCTTCTCTCTAGCTGATTGTAAAAATGACACTTTCAGCAGCTGGAACCTCTTTTGATGAATGCTTCATTTCAGCTGATAATTTAAACAGCTTGAAATATAAGCTGCATGAAAGTCATTAGGTTACAATAGGCATACATATTTGATCAGTGTTGCATATCTTTAATACAGGTATTTGTGATAAGACAGCCGTATTCCATAACAATGATCTATGTATAACCCGTGCATTTGTCAGGTCTCCTATTCTATTCTATTTACATACCAGGTATGTTCTGTATGCTGTAATAGTTGATGGTCACCCAAAGCTTTGTGTAATTCAGTAGCTTTGAGTTTGATCTGCTTTATAAATATATTTATTTGGTTTTTTTTGACAGAATGTCAAATGTCTTGATCTTCAAACCTCTTGAATCCAGAAAACAAAAACCATTTTGGGGCACAAATAAAAAAAATTATTTCAGTTACATTGCTTGATAAATGTGGAAGGACACTCTAGTCATTTTTCTTCTCCTGCATCACTCAATTTCAATTTAGCTCAGTTCAGTGGTTCATTTCCTGGATTCTTGAGTGATAAAATGAATTACATTCATTACAGGATAATATTAATCAAAATAAAACCATGAGAAATCTACCAAGTTGCTATTATTGCTTCTGTATGCTTTGATTGTTTCCCTTCAGTTGTCCAAAATCATTTATTAAAACCCTTTGCAGGACAAAGTTCAGCAGCAGCTTTTATGACCAGCTTAAATGCCGTGTGATTGTATATCATTCAATGACACAGAGCAGTAAAACATTCATTTCTATGAAAATGTCACAGGTTGTTTTTTCATGTGTCAAAGCAGTTGCATTTTTGCTGGATAAAATCTTGCACACAAACCCCTCTTGTGGATCAATCGCATATTGTTATACAGAAAGTCTCTCTTATAACTTAAAATCTCCTCCACAGCTGTAAGAAGTGGGTGAACGGCTCGATTTTCCCTTGATGATAAACGAACACACTCTCTCTGGGCTTTTTTTTTTTCTCTTCTGACTTTGATATTTTCTCACCTGGAGGCTATAGAAAGGCAGGAGGGATTTAAAGGAATCACTCACATGCTGCTTGAACATAACTGGAACGCTGCCTCGCCTCTGTAGTGGGGCGGATGATAGCTTACCATCATAGCTTTAAATGTGCACCTGCAGCATTTGTGCAGCCTGCTGAATGCAACACATTCTTATGCCCTGCGTCTGAGACTCAGCTGACTGAGAGGCCTCCTCCTGTGATTTGAATAAAATAATTTTTTCCCCTCCTCACCTCTTTTTCTGTTTTCCTTTATTTCTGTAGTTCCTGCATCACATTTATCTTGGCCTGAATCATTTGCAACAATTAAATGTGCGTCACATTGGGAATCATGCTGAAAAAGAACGTTACATTTTTTATTATTTCTTTTGTTTTTTATTCAGCCTTTTTTGTGTCTTAACTTCTCTTTCTGAACCCTTTCTGTCTTTATCTCTTTCCATTCTCTTAACCCACCCACCTATTTTGGTGAATCGTGGGTGTCTGCATTAGTGTGATTGCCTTGAAAGCAGCAATATGAAAATACTAAAATAAAATAGGGGGGGGGGCAGGTTTGGGAGAGACTTGGTACTTGGAGCATACGTGACTGA
The DNA here is from genome assembly GCA_015108635.1 of Andinoacara biseriatus. Lineage (NCBI taxonomy): Eukaryota > Metazoa > Chordata > Actinopteri > Cichliformes > Cichlidae > Andinoacara > Andinoacara biseriatus. Next base: position 4,963 of record VUQJ01024309.1, read on the forward strand.
AGCTTTTTCCACTCTATTTCTTGTTCATGATTGTGCGGCCTTTAGATAACCACACAGTGCACTGTTGGGGAAAAGGAACATGTTAAATATTGCACAACTTTGAGTCAATCTAGGTAAAAAATGGTTTTGGAAGCGTCTGCTCCAGTCTTATTCTGTTCCAGGCAGATTCATAGGTAGAGGTGTTCCTGTGCTATTTTTATAGGTTGAATCTATGCTTTCAGCCAACTAACCAATGATGTAATAACATGTGATGTAGTTGAAAACCACCTGTCCCCTCCCAGCTTACACAATGCCTTAGTGTCACACTGATAATAATGGAAATAGGGAGAGAAACCCTTTTCAAGTCAGTTATATCCAAGATAGAAGTTGTATAGCTTGAGGTCTTGTTTTTTTGTTTTTGTTTTTTTTTTTTTGCTCAAAGCGAGTTAAAAATATAGTTAAAATAATGGGTAAATAACAGCTGTTGCATGTGTTCATGCATTTTTTTTTCTAAATGGTACATATTTTTTGCTTGAAATTCTGCCCTCTCAGTAGGCAGTTCCTGTTCCTGTAGTGATGATATATTTGAGAGCAGTCGTGGCAAATGTGCTATCGAGTTGCATATTATATGTTTTTTGTTTAAAAAAAGTTCAATTTGGGAAGCTAGACTCACTAGCGAGCAAGACTAATGTTAGCTACTGTATATACTGTATACAAAAGACCTCAAAAAATTGAAAACAACAAAAAAGTTGTGGCCTGCATAATCCAGACAATAACTTGATTGATGATTGTAAGTAGTTGGGGAACGGGGTTGCTGTCTAATTTATAAATGCAGGCAGATTGCCTGTATGTTGCATCAATATGAGTGAGTGTGCACTGATGAGCGTACAGTAACTTGTCTGGATGTGCCTCTTTGCAATAGGATGATTTGCATTTTGTGCCAATTTGACACAATTAATTCCGTATATCACAACAATAGAGTGCCAACTTGACCCTAATGAATTGCAAACCGATAGCATACTGATTATCTTATTGCTGTGTATTACTATCTTGATGCACTGAAGTTGCTTTGAAGAGGGCAACTGACTGATTATGGTTTCAGACCAACTATTCAGCACAACTATTTCAAAAGCAACAAGATTGCAAATTCATTAACATGGTTACAATAACTTGGCAGTACTTTGGTCTCAAACCGCCGTTTTCCCTAGTGGAAGTGAAAGATTCCCACCTCTAATTATTGAACAGCGTGAACTGACAAACATAAATGCAGAGATTGTGATCTCACTCACAGTATTCATGAAAAAATTTCAAAGCTCAGATAAGTTTAAAAAACCAAAATCACACATCGCACTCAAGTATGTCTTAAAAATGGCTTGACTGCGCTCTGATTTGTTTGGTGTTCTTACTCGTGGACTGTGCTGCTCATTTCTCTGCAGACGCACTTACCACTGCTTTGAAGTGGACCCTTGAAAATCTGCAATCCATACAATAATTTGGCTTGTTTGTTGTGCCACACTTATTAAGATAATTGAAAATAATGTAATTATATTCCACTATATCTGAATCCTTTCCGCAACATGTGAATAATATAAACTAGCACCTGTGAATTCCTTAGAAATGTGTTTTGGGTAACTGGAGTCTGGCACCATTATGCAACGACTATATCCTGTTTTAGATTTTTGTCCTAATAATAGCACCTGTGCACAACTAAGGTTCTAGGCTATTGGATACACACACGCTGTATTTGAAAAACGTGACAAGTGGAAATCTTTTTAATGCAATGTTTAATTACCAATGCAGCATGACTTGGAAATGTATATCATTGCTTCAGGCATTGCAGTTAACCTTTTCTGCTGGGAAAACATGGGACTAAATCTCAGCCTTAATTTTTGCCTTCATCTGGTTGACTCTCTACTATCTCTCTGTGCATTGTTCAACTCTCAGAAAAATGAATAAAGCTTTTGTGAAGGTTGGATGGCCCTTTAAAAAAAAAAATAGAGCAATCATTCCCTGTTACCATCCAATCAGCCAGGGTCCAATAACTTGGCATGTCTCATATCGCATCAGCTCTCAGTTCAATCTGCTGGGAGAAAGGGGACTTAACCTTCTGGTCTGCACATGCACACACTAGTCGACCATACACACACACACACACACACACACGCACACACACTCTCTGTCAATGAATATGATAGCTGATAACCCCATTTACAATATCTTTCAGAGCAAGTGACTGTAGTTGGCACATGAGGTGGTATTTCAAAGAAAACCAGATGTTGGATTATGTCTTCTTATGTATTATGCAGAACCTCCAGAATATGTTGATGCTCTAGGTGAAAATATGCACTCAGGTGCAAAAAACTCTAATTACAAAAAACTTTAATTCTTCTACATTTAATCCTCTTATTTCAAGTACCATAGAGCCCCCCCCCCCTTTTTTTTATCAAGGATTTAAGAAGTACTAGACATTAAATTAAGATAAAACAGGCAGATGGAAAATTCCTGCATGGCAAAGCAATAGTGCTGTGCCCAGCCGCCCCACGTTTCCTTACGTTTCACTAGAAAAATGTGGTTTATTGAAATGTGTAAAAACATACATGGAAATACAGTATAAAAGGCAAAACAGCGCGTGCAGTTCCAATTGGCTTGAAAGTCAATATTTCATATGATCACATTTATTCTTCAACACAGCCTGAAATCTCTCCTGACCACCTTTGTGCATTCTGATGATTATTTAAACCAACATTTTCACTTTTAGTCCCGCTACTTCATCTTCCCCTTGTCCAGTTTTCTCCAATTTTTTTGAGGATACACTGCACACCATGCCAACATGTGCCAAGTTCTCTGCTCTTTGCGAATCACCTTCTTGGTGCAGAAATACTATTTTATGCATGTTAGCATTTTCTGTGGCATTTTTCATAGATTTACCTAAAGAAATGGTAGGACATTACCAGTCATTTGTGATGTGCGCGCACAGACACATACAGCCATATTTGCTTGCCTCCTGACATTAATGCACTCCCAGGCCTCTTACCACTAAGTTGAAAACCAAAAGGGTGTCAAAAAATGAAGTCTGCCAGAAGGTTCATCCCTGTGGTATAAAACTCAAACTGGTTCTCACAAACACTGCTCAAGTTTTTATTTTTATTTAATTGGAGTTATTTATTTCCTGTGACAAATTACAGTTCAGTCGTTTACTCCTGTGGTCTGGATGAGCGGCACTCGTGACAGCTGCAATCTGCCTGTTGTGCACAGCCACGCTCACACACATACATTCAGTCAGTGTATGCTTACAGTATATCTTTCCCCCTTTCAAAACAGCAGATTAATGATCACCTGCATACAATACATTTATGAGACATCTGTAAAACATGGGTTACACTCTCCCCAAATGGTTACTGCACAAGTGTTTTAAAATCATCACCGTACAGCATATAAAGCCTTCTGATCTAGCGTCACCCCAGAGCCACACTCCCTCATTATCCATCATGTATTTTGTTTACTTTGTCTTATAAGCATTAAAGCTACATTTAATTATTAAATACTCCTTATCATATCCTACCCCCCAAAAAAGTCAGTGTAGATTTTAAAAGAGTTATCATATCCTTTATCCTCCCATATTTCTTTCTTCCTATATTCATTTTCTCTTCCGTCTCTCTCGCCATCTCCCTGTAGCTGACAGCCCGTACAATTCCCATCTCTCAGTCAGATCCTAAGTGGCAGACTGTGCTCTGTTCAACTCCACTCTTACCAGCTCTAATTGCAGTGTGGACAGGGCTATTAGCGTGTTAGTGCTCCCATCTGATAAAGGTCAAACCCCCTTTCCTGAACAGGCAGCCGTGAAAGGTGGGCAAGTGTGTGTGTGTGTGTGCGTGTGTGTATTTGTATCTCCACTGATTAAGCTTCACCTTTAGGCTCCAGCGAAAGGAGAGTCAGGTACTCTGATGGGCGCTAAATGTCTTGCCAGCCCTACTGTATCCTGGGAGTTGACCTTCTCCCTTGGGAGGGCCCAAACATATAAATACACACACACACACACACACACACTTACTGACACAGGGGTTTTTGCTGCAGTTATGAAGGTGTTGTGCAGGTGCTTGGCTCCTGTCACATTACGGTAATTTGCTCTACTGGATGATTTAGTGTTTGCTGTGCTTCTGCTCATTATGGCTACAGAGAAGGAAAGAAAGCAGAGGGGAGATGATTTATAAGAATTTAAGGGGGCGCAATTGAATTTAATGCAAATCAGATTTGAATTTAAGCAAGGATACACCAAGCCAACAGAGTGTAACTGCATAGTGTAGAAAGGAAGTTTGAAAAGAAAATTATTCATTTAAATTTTTTTAGAACATACGTTAGTCAAACAGCATATAGAGGAAACAGTTTTTCTTTTAGTTTGAAACATTTGAAACACTTCCACCAACCGCCCAGCAGGAGCCTCTTTTCCAGGTCCAGGTCGAGGGGCAGAAGTCTCAGCAGAGATGCACAGACCTCCCTTTCCCCTGACATGGCCTCCAGCACTTTTGGGAGAAACATCATCTCTACCGCATGTCCTGGGTCTGCCCCAGGGTCATCTCTTGGTATGAAGTCTGAAACATCTCACCCTGGAGGCATCCTACTAAGAACCGTCTCAACTGGCTTCTTTAATGCAGAGCAACGGTGGCTCTTCTCTGAGCCTTGAGCTCCTCAACTTGTCTCTGGATGAGCCCAGACACCCTCCAGAGGAAGCTCATTTCCACTGCTTGTACCTGCATTCTTATTCTTTTAGTTGCTACATTAATGACTATAGGATCTGTCTGTCATTGTCAAATACCATCCTTCCCTCCAACATGGACAATATCCCAAGATACTTGAACTCCTCCAGTAAGGGGGGTAAATGTTCCCTTAGTTGTTGAGGCCTTGACCAAGCACCCACCCATCCATCCATCCACTCACTCACTCACACAACCACCCACCCACCCATTCACTCCCGCCTCCACCCACTCACTCCTGCATCCAGCTTGCAGGGGGTGCAGTCCAATTTTATAAATTCATATAACAACAATTGTACTTTTTTAAAAAATGTTGTTTTTCCAAGAAATGCTTCACACAGTTTGTGCAGAATAATGAATTCTGCAGAAGATAAATATATAATGTTCTACTTTTATTCAAATATTCATATAAAGCTTTATACCTGTAACTACAGGTAGGGAAGATAATTCATCTGGCTTGTATCACTGTATGCAACAAGTCTTGAGGTTCTTATGTATTTCACTCTTTTAAAACCAGACTTTTGATGACATGTACCCACATTGATCTTGTGTAGCTTTTTAGCTGTGTACAAGGAAAGACTGTACACAATGACAAAGCATCTAGACTCATGCTAGTGATATTTTGTCAGTTACAGTTCAGTGGATTTGTGTTACTGATGTAGCCACGTAGCTGGCTCAACTTTTTCTCCCTTCCACACATGAAGCAGCGATTGGTGTAGCTCTCTCTTCATTAATACGGAGTTGTACAGTCTCTGCGTCAATGCAGCCACAATCCCAACCTGTCTGTTAATCTGCCGCTCCTCTCTTCCCTCACTTGTGAACCAGACCCCAAGATGCTTAAATTTCTGTCCATAAAATCGTTTAATAGAATTAGTCACAAAGAGCAGTCATGGCAGAATCCAACCCCCACCAGAAACAAGTCCAACTTATTGCCAGCAATGTGGACCAAGCTCTTGATACAGCTGAACAGGGACTGACTGGCTCATAACAACACCCCACACTCCTACAGCCCCTAACGCAGGATACCCTGAGGGACACTGAGAAAAAAAAAATAAAATTGTGCATTTTGAGAAAAAAGTTAAAATGTCAGAGGTATGTCAGCTAGGACCGCCATACAACATCCAGAACCTTCAGGATCTCGGGATTAATCTCTTCCACACCAGGGTCCTCCCACCAAGGAGTTGTTTAACTACCTCAGTGACCTCACGCAGAGTAATGGTCGAGCCCCCCCCCGCCTTTGTTCTCAGACTCTGCTTCCTCCACAGATGGTGTGCTCCCCAAAAAAGTTTGTTTTCTTTGTAAGATGTGGTTTACTGTTTAAAGATGAGTGCAAGATAAAGATGAATCTCTACTTCTAAGGGTTTCTCTGAACCTTGGACCTTGAAGAAATGACCTATTAGGTAAAATTTTTAGTCTCATCACCCGGTCAGTGGGTTAATTTATTCCTCTTTATAAAATTGTAGATTCTTTTTAAGCACTTTACAGACTTGCATAGGCTGTATGGGAGTTTAAAGAGGAATTTTCAAGCTTCATTCTTGATCTTGAAAATGGCGCATCAAAAAAAAAAAAAAAGCTCTGTAATCTGAAAACTGACTTGATATGATTTTGTCATTTTCCTCCTCCGGGGTCACGAATGAGCTTATAACTCAAGCTTTTAAACCACGCTTGACAAAAAGCAGCCAAAAAAGGATATTTTCAGGTCTTTTTTTCCCCACATCTGTTGATCAGAATCACCACTGACCTCTGAAACTGATGTGAATGGAGAAAAATGTTCACATTGTTCGCCTTACCAGTGGATAAGAATCCAGCACATACTCTAGAGGTTCCCTGTGAAGCCAAAGAAAGCACATCAGGATGGTTTTTGTAGGTTTTTTGCATCACTTTGCAGTTCCTCTAAGTTGCCTGTGTGTTTACTACCAGAGTGAAAAGAGTGACACCTGGTTTGCTTACAATTTGTAATGTTTGTCACATTACTGCACGGCGGTGAGGGTTCCACTGTGTTCCTCCCACAATAGATGAGACGGGTTGTCAGATGGTGACAAGAACGATGCTATAGAGATATTTACACTGATATGAGGAGCATTGTTATCCGGTTT
>VUQJ01024310.1:0-13372 GCA_015108635.1 Andinoacara biseriatus
GAAAAAAAGGCACGTGTCATGCAATAATGATGCTGCTGTTGGGTCTTTGAATGTTACCAGCTACACTGTTAATGGATGAAGGATGATGTGCATTTTTGAGATGTTTTTCAATTTAATTTCTGCATTGAAGTCTTCATTCATAACAGAACAGAACAAACTTGCCAAGATCACAGTTTTGTAATAAAAGCCATGTCAGCGCAGATGCATGTTTATTAATTAAATAATGTATCAGTCATTAATTAGCATTAACACTTTTTTAAAAATACTTCCTAAAATTTTTTTCACAGCTGGCTAGAATTCATTAGTTAATGCTGATTAATTTACTAGCTGAAAAGGTGCTGTAGTTCTTGCCTGATGCTCAACAACATCCCTTCCCAGTTCAAATGGAGGATTTTGATTTAATAAGTGGATTTCATACTAAATTCTGATTTGTAAATATGTCTGTGTAGATTCTCAGTCATCCAGGTCCTGGTAGCCTCAAGAGCGTGAAAAAAAAAAAAGAGTAACTGGACTTCTTTAATTTTTTGAAAACATTTCACCTCTTATCCAAGAGGCATCTTCAGAACTGAAGAAGCCTCAGTTCTTCAGCCTCTTGGATAAGAGGTGAAATGTTTTCAAAAAATTAAAGAAGTCCAGTTACTCTTTTTTTTTTCAAGCTCTTGAGATTTGTAAACATGCTATTCAAATCCATCCATCAATGAGTATAAAGCAGTATGACAGGGAATGATGGCTTCTTTTGTGTACACCAAAAAGTGGCCCATGTTGTATCATGGTCCTGATACTTACAGAAAGATAGAACTGTAATTATATAAAAATGAATCTAGATTTATTTTTTCAGCTCCTTAAGTTGAAAAGACAATACGAATTGTCAGAAATATCTCTTTTCTTCTTCTTCTTCTTTTTTTTTTAAAATCGCAACATCACATCTTTGAGCTACTCCATATAGGACCCCATTCATTCTCAACTACCACAGCATGTAGCTTTACTACTGTTCAGAAATTATACTCCACATGTGACACTGGGCTATAAATTGAATTTAAATTGCAATATATACTGTCCTGACATGTGTTTGAGTCTGTAATTATGTTTACATTTTTGGCCTGCGTGTGTGTGTGTGTGTGTGCGTGTGTGTATGTGTGTGTGTGTGTGTGTGTGTGTGTGTGTGTGTGTGCTTTGGACAGTAAAAAATGCAGGTATGGGGCATCTGATTTTTGCTGTAGTTCTTAGATGGCATCTAAGTTGCTCCATTTTTATAAGATTAGGCTTTGTGCTTACATAATACTTCAAAGAAAGTAGTAATAATGCGCATTTGAACACAATTAGCTAGTCTGACATAATGAGACTGCATTTATAACACAGATATGTGCAGAATAAGCTTTCTTGTTAAATGAACTGACTGTTTTTCTCAGGGGAATAATATGCGGCCCTGAGAGGAGGCATTAGTGGTGTTACTAAAGGGTAGAAATGTCACTTCAATCAAAAGTGGTTTCAATTAAAGTTATTTTACCTTGCTTGATGAGAGAGCTGGAGGTAGTGAAGATAAAATCTGTAAGATATTTCCAAGGCTCTGGCAGAAAATTGAACCCCAGAATTGAAGCTAATTGAATTTGAGAATGATAAGGTTGAATGTGGGGAGCTCTTGAAGTTTGTGAGGAAAGATGAGTAGAGGCAGTTTGGAAGAAAAGACGAAAAAATGAGTGACTTCTGATTTTAATGGACAAAGATGAAGCGAGGACAGGGTGTAAAAATAATTTTTTAACAGATATGGCACATGGAGGACTCTGCCACAACACCTTATCTTTGACTTTGTTAGCGAGTGACAGAGTGACCATGTGACAAAGTCATGACTAAATAAACACCAGCTTGTATAATCGTGTTATATGCTGCTTGTGGGGAGAAAAAAAAGGGGGGAAAAAAAGAAGATAATACTGTGCTGCTTTATTGATGCCCATGGGAAAATACTCTCCATATGTAGGTCAGAGTATGAGTTCAAGAACAGCAATTGTGAAGCCAGTGGGGATTCGTTGTCTTGCTTACGGATACTTCAGTAGTGTGGAGCCATGTGCCAGAGCTGGATGAGGCATTCACATATTCTGCTTAAAGGACGGTCTTTTTAGTCAGGTATTCTATGTGGATGACTCTGGGACAGAAAGCTAAAATCACACTTTCCCAGCAGATATTTTTGTTCAACAGTAATATGAGATTTCAGCAGTGATTGGCATGCCATGGAATCAAGTGTTATGGGATATTTTGGAACACTGGCCAACACAAGCAACGATTGTCACGTTAATGTGTGTAGTGCAGCAGCTGTTATACAATGAGAGGGTAGCAGTACCACCTCGCTACACTGCACAGCAACTGTTTTTGGCGAGTGAATTATTTACTGTGTGGAATTCTGCGGGAGACAGATCACTAAGTTAGTGAATAAAATATAAAAATCAACCCAAAAAACACCTTGGGTACATTTGACCATTTACTGATTAGATAGACGGGTAGATAAAACTGAAAGTAGGAAGATTCCGTCAGGGAAATGAAAGTTCCAGTAGCAGCTTTTACAGGTAACAAAAATAGGTACACAAACACAGCAGAAAACACAATAAACAAAGGTATGAATAAATAATAAAACAGACACTTTTTTTTTTTTTATGGTGTGTTGTGGTCAGGCTCAGGCTGCTGCTCCTCCCCTCCCTCTGTTTCATGCTGACCACAGAGCCGGCCTGCCTGATCAGTTTGTCCAGCCTGGATGCATCCTTCCTGGATGTGCTGCCCCACCAGGAGTTTCCTGCAGCTGTTAAAAGACCGCAGCCTCCTCAGGAAATACAACCTGCTCTGTCTCTTCCTGTACAGATGTTCTGTGTTGCATGTCCAGTCCAGATTGTTGATAACTTCATCTAAAAGTGCTATGCAAACCAAAACTGGAGAGCAGCTGCATTCAAAGTAATAGTTGGGACTTTTTTGAGATGTGCAGATTGCAGTGAAAACTCGAGTTTTGCTTTAAAGGCAGACATTCTCTGTTTCTGTTTTTTACGCACTTTTCACAATTTCACTACTGCTTGGCAAGTAGTTGGTGAATGTTTGCAGACAAGTTGTCATCTTGCATACAAGCTACAGACTACCACAGCAACTTCCCAGTGTTCAAAACAATTACATGCAGGTTTTCGGTGCATCGCCCTATGCCTCTTTGTGACCAGTTTCATCGACTGAGTATCAGCAGCCTCCAACAACCACTCGCCGACTGGTTAGGGAATACACATTTTTCCCTAGTGAGCTGTGGATGGCAAGGGGGGCTGCCAATTGGTTTGTGGGCTTTTGTGACTGGGACCTACGTTAATTCTAGTTTCAGGCTTAACTCAAACCCTGCTCTCCAGGTACAGGTGCATTGCACCACTGCTTCTTACTTAGTACTTTATCTCTCTGGGCCTCTACTTCACCTTATCAGAGCCCAGACAGCTAAAATAAAAATGATGGAATTTTTTTTTTCCAATGATGCTTAAAAAATATGATTACTCCAGCTTTAATTTGCCTTTGCAAGCCCTTGAGAAAGGGAGTTAAAAATTGAAGAGCATGTCTGAAAATCTGAAGATATTACAGCTGCAGGTGAAATGGCACCACATAAATGGTAGTAAAGGAACAGAGTAATAGACAGGCACCATTGCATTCTTTGAGGAAAACCATTTCTTTGCTCATGTGCTTTGCCTCCCCTTGTAGCTTTCACTAGATTGGACGAGTGGTCCGAGGACGCCTGTCTGTCTGATACTTCCCTCTTCATGGATGGCTTCCTCTACATCTCCTCTTCATCTACCAAGGCAACGTTGGACCGTCGCGGAAGAGATGGTGAGTCAAAATTCCGTTTTGCAAACCCCTGGCAAGTCCAACCCATCCATCAATTCATTTGTAAGCAATATAAGCTGCAGGTTTGTCAGAGGTCTCCTCCAGTTAAGCGCTGATCGATCAATCAGTGTCAGTCTGTCAGTTGTCAAACTGCCAATCATTGGATCCGTATAGCAAGCAGTCCAGTCGAAACGATCAATAAATCTGTCTTTCAAATGAGTTCTGCGTCAGTCCTCTGGGAGGTCTTGTCAGACACAAGTATGTTAGACGAATCATCAGTGAATGCAGTACGGATACAAAGGGCAAATTTGAAAAATGAAAGAAAAAATATTAAAGTAAGAATTTTAGTGCAGCGCTCCTTTGGAAATGTACCTGAGCTACCTCCTCCCAAACTTCAGAATTCTCTTTCCTTTTCTTCCAAGGCAGTTTAAAACTTTTAATCAGCTCCTATTTCTCACCCAACTCATCAGCTGCTGCTGCACCTCCTGCTCTGCAGTGGTCCCACTTCTCCAAACAGCTGGAGCATGTCTGGGGCCCATGGGTAATTAGGAGAAGGAGCCAGCTTTGGGTACAGCCCCTGGGGAAGGGGGTTATTGGGAAGGTGGAGGAGTGGGATGAGGAATGAGGGGATGGGGGAGAAACACTAGCTGCCACTTCAATGAGCTAAATCTGCGTCATGTTCAGCATGATCTACCTCCATTTCCATTATCCCCCGCATGCACTGCTCTCATTGGTGGTTGTACATGCTGGCTAATGAACAGGGCTGAGGTCTGGGGAAATTGCCTCTTAGAGGAAATTGTGGAAAATTTAGCCGAGTATCTCTTGAAAAATCTCATTATGTCCACAAATGAAATTCACTTTCATTTCATTTGTTAAAGGATAATTCCAGTGTAATGCAACTTGACTCTTAATTTCAGAGTTTTTTTTGCCAAAATTTATATTAGCCATGATAACTTGGTTAGTCACCAGAGAAATTAGGAACAAGGTGATTTCATTGCAAAAAAAAATAAGCTTGATAAGCCAAGAAACCAGAATGATCAAATGACCAGTTTTAAACCTTAGAGCGTATCTGAGAAAAGAGAAAAAGTCAGATTAAATTATTATTTTGATTTGCATTTATTGATATTGTGGCCATGTTGTAGCAACAGAATAAAACTACAAACACAAAATTTACACATTTTTAGAAATGACATGTTAAGCTTTCCATTCATCAAAATGGAAATCAAAGCAAACTAAATGTTTAATGGCATTCTGCAACTTAAAGACGTTCAATTTGTGGCCTTGCTGTTAAACCAGGAAAAAGGTTTGAACTTAGCATGTGTCACATAAAGTTACACTATATGGTGGACGATCTATGCATTACACCTACAGGAGCTGCTGAACCCTGGAAAGCCTTGCTATGAAGCTCCTGGCACACAGTGCTGATGGTAATGCCAGAAGAGGTTTGGAAGAGTCAGTAGAGCACTGGTGACGTTTACACGTGGTGCACCTCAGGACTAGGTGACCACGCCTTCATTCACAATAAACGAGCCTACCAGAATACATAATTAGTGCACATCAGTGGACAGATATCAGATGAAAAGGTAAAATGTCCTGTTGTAAGATTTCTGTGATTTTTAATCCCTTTTTTTTGAATTTCCGTCTGGGATACCAAGCTTGTTTTATGGGTAAATCAGTTAAAAGGACAGTAAGATACATTAGCTAACTTAACAATCAAGCTGTTGTTTTTTTTTAATCCTTCAGACAAAACAATCTATTTAGGCTTGGATTGGTATTTGGCATGCAATAAACTAGAGGAAACTGAGTTGGTGCTAACCTGCTGGATTTAAGTCCAATATTAATATTGAGCCCAATGATATATTGACCAATAATGGCCAACACACCCACTGTGTCTGGAGAGCAGCGAGACTATCTCAACACTGTGATATATGCAGCATCAAATCCTTTACTTTGCACAATAATTTTATTCCCTGTTGCGTGCCTTTATAGTGTAGTGGTTAACACATTCACTTGGCAAGCGAAAGGTCACTGGTTGATTCTAGGTGGAGGCATAGATCTTTGGGGTTGTGTCAGAAAGGGCATCCGGCGTAAAACGCTACCAAATCAAACATGCAGAGCTGCAAGGCGACACATTGTGACAAGGCTGATGAAATATCGATTCGAGTGGCTTTAATTAAGCATTTCTTAAGGTTACATGCCCTGAGCATGCCTGATCTCGGAAGCTAAGCAGGGTTGGGCCTTTTTAATACTTGGATGAGCGGCTTCCTGGGAATACTAGATGCTCTAAGCATGGAGCGGCTGCGGCTCAGGAGGCTGAGCAGATCATCTACCATTCGGAAGGTCCATGGTCTGATCCCTGGCTACTCCGATCTGAATGTTTAAGTATCCTTAGGCAAGATACTGGACCCCGAGTTGCACCTGATGTATCCATTGGAGATTGAGTGTGTGTGTGTGAATGTTAGATGAGGTGCTTAGATATAGCCAAAAGCAGTTGTATGAATGTGTATGTGTAACTTGGTGAGTGAGACTTTAAGTGCTAAGTTAGAGTAGAAAAGCGCTATTTAAGTAACAGTCCATTTACCTGGAATGGTAAATGGACTGGTGGTATGTGAGTTCATGGGTTGTTGTTCCGCATACAGTGAATTCAAACAGATTATTGCTACAGGTGCCCATTTTGTTAGTTTTGTCATTTTAGTCACCGTTGTGCATTTTTTACCACTTGCAGACACCGTGCTCTTCAGATAAGTGCTTGTAATATTTTGTCCAATAAATACTTTGTTATTTCATCAATTATAGAAAACCATGCAGACATGGCTTTTGTGCTTTAATGGTGCTTTAACTGTAGCTGCAGCTGCTGAAAAATTCAGAGGGGTTGGGTTTAAAACTCTTCAATCACAAGGAAGCGCTGTCAGGCTTTTGCGAGCACAGAGGGGTGAGGTATTTTTGAATGTACTCTCCTGGATGCCTTTCATTCCCAGGCTAATGGTTTGATGGTCTATAGATGCACCAAAGTTCTTAATAATTCATGCACTAGCTTGTGCTCTTGGCTTAATAAAAGCACCCTGCCACAGTGTCTTAAACTTCACCTTTTCTTTTCCTTCTTGGCTTGGAGAGAACTCCAGGAAGCTGTTGTGCTTCTGCTGATGTTAACTAATCTGTATGATGTGTAAATTCATTTGGCAAGCAGTTTTGGTAATGGCTTTGAAAAGGTGGCTTGGGGGACTATTGTGTTGGCTCACAATAATGAAAATAAAATACAGTGCTGTTTAGCATTTGGCACTGTGTTAAGTCAAGACACTGCTGCTAATATAGATTAGGGTTAGAAAAACAAATTTCCTTGTTGAATTTAACAGCGCTGCACCGTATTCTACAACGTGGCACCGCTTTACCTTCTGTTTCCTGTTGTGTTTGAGCTCTGCTTCATATCCGGTTTGTACAATTGATTCCAGCATCAATTAAGACCCCCCCCCCCCACGTTGAACGGGCAGAGGAGTGACTCATGCTACTCCTACACTCGAGTGTGCACTTCTCTGTGCGTGTTCTTTGAGGGAAAGTGAGACCGTTAGTGTCTGAAATGGTGACTGGCATCACGGAAATGGCACCCTTAATTTTTTGATTAATTTTGTCTTTCCCTCATCAGCGGTGCTCTGCTTTTTTCCTCTTCTCTTTTTGCCCAAACACTAACTCATAACTGCCAGAGAGAGAAGAGAGAGAGATGCAGAATTGCATTTTACTGAGAACACAAATCTGGGTCCGTGTTACTTGCAGGTACAAAGCTGGAGTCGGGTTTTTGATAATGAACCGATGAATCTTTATGGTTTACGTTAAAATATTAGCTTTCAAAGACTGTGAAATAATTGAAACGTCTAAGTAGTCACATTTAGACTATTCTGCTTTATATTTTAAAAGGAGTAGACAAAGCCTATTTAAACAATTTCTGTGAATCTAATTTATTTTTTGGGGTGTCTGTGTTTATATAACTGTGCCTTTTGCCTAAATGAGTAAGCAGTACTATTGCTAAAAGCCAGAAACACATGGCAGATAGTGTTTTTTTTTCCTTTATCTTATGCCATATCTGTCCATTCCTCCCTGTAATGAAGTGGGCTGTAATTCTGGCACAGACAGATCGTTCAGATCCCTTCAGTTTCTCGATTTCCATTTCCAGCCCCCCTGACAAGCTGTCCAGCAGATGTCTTCATCACAGATATTTTAGTCTGATGGCAAGATAGGCAGAAGATTGGTGGAAGGAGTAGAGGTGGGAGAGCGAGCGAGGGAAGAGGTTGATTCAGTGGAAAAGGGGCACAGCCTGCTATTTCGATGCATACTGAAATGGGTGCCTGTGCCATGTCGATAAAAAAGTTTGGGGGGGACTTCGGGTAAATCTGGGTGAGTGCAGTTAAAAATAAAGCTTGATACACATTCAGAGTCAAAACTTTTGAGTAAACATGTTATTCTATAACTGGGGCCATTCAGTCAGTGAACAATAAGACAGTTTAAATGCCACATTGACTGAGTGATTTGTCTAATCAGCCTGCTCATCTTACACTCTCAGAGCATTTAGCACATTTTACAAATTGCTGTAGGGAGAGAAGAGGTGAAGGGAAGCATACGAGCAGCAAAAGGAGAAACAGAGGTTCCACATAGTAGATTTCCTCTGGAAAATACTATGCGGGGAGAGCTTTTAGTGTACAAGCTAATTGGCCCAATTTAGCTGGTGCAGGCTTGTACCGCTGTTGGCTTCCGCTAGGCGTTGTCTCTGGCGGCTGGTTGTGGACTCCCGCGGAGAACGGCTGGGCCGCAGGGCCGTTACTGTGTGTGGGGAACAGCTGGCAATGGACGCAGCTGCTTGATTGTAAATCAAGCACTATTGTTCCCCCTATTGCGCTGGTGCTTGTGTGGAAGCTAGTGGTATCCCACCCGCTAAGGAAATGCTGAACCACAAACAAAGAGGGAAGATAGATGCACACGATTGGGTGATGTGCAGATATGTGATAAAGCCAGTTTCCTGGGGGAATATCTTCAAGGGATCCAAAGGCATTCACTGCTGTGTTAGGAAGTAACTCGTGCCACAGAATTTTTTAACACAGTTGCATTCAAGTGATTGAAAGTTATTGTAGTTATTTACACTGAAATGGCAGCCTCACATGTGTGCTCTGTTCTGTATTGGTACAACTTCCCGCCAGGTTCTATGGATTTTATTTTACTTTCTGTAATCACAATGTCTCCTGTCATCTCCTTAATCTACCAAACCAAATATTCATTCCCAATTTACACCCAAATATGATCAGTAGCTGCGTCTAAAATATATTTGACACCTTTTGGCTTCCTCTCATTTTGACTATCTCCTAGGCATGTTAAGGCTTTATGTGACAATCTGTACCTGTGGTTTTGCTGGACATTATTAAAATAATTCTTCAAAACTTGGTAGAGTGAGTAGGGAGCCCACTCATGTGTCCACTCTGATTAGACTCAGGATCCCACAGCAATTTGCTTCATGGATTCACAGTGGGATTTTTAGTGTCTTCGTCCTTGGACGAGGAGGAAATTAAAAAATATTTTCTTTGTGTCCTCAGTGTACATGGAAGATTTTGAAGATGTGCGTTCAAGGAGATAGGATCTAGATGCCACATATGGCACCATCACAATGATATCTATTAATATTCCTAATATCTTTCAATATTTAAGTCCCCTCATTTGCATATTTCAAAGGCATTGGAACTTTATCTGACTTTAATGACAGGATTTGAACCTTTTCAAGCTGTTAACCTTCAGCACAAAGTAATCTCTGCTTGAGTTTATTTCTTTTTTGGTATGAAAGTGTTAGTGGACAGCATCCTCCTCCCACCCATCCATCCATGCTGCTGTGGCAAAGAATGGATTTCTTTCCACTTTACAAAAAATAGACAGATTTTTGGTTCTTACTGATATATTAGAAATAATTCCAACTGAATGTTTCTTTTCAGTCCTGGAGCTCTCTCTCCATCGAGTAAATGCACATCTGAGTTTAATTCCTGTTTTATGTTCCTATTGTGTCACTCTTCTTTCTTCACCTTGGCTCCTCCGACAACAAAAATCCTACCTTTTGCTTGGTAGAACTAGAACCGCTATGCCAGTTATTTCACTGGCTACCATTCCAGCTTCTAGGAGTTAAAGAAATCATTTTTACTGTTTTTACCGCCCAAATCAAAGCATCATTTTCCTGGAAGATTATATAGATTGTGCAGTTAAAGCAAGGCTTTTAGGCAACCAATCCAAATCCACTCATTTTGTATTTATTCCTTAACCATGTCATTGCACAATTAACATTTACTTTGTAATCATAAGTTAAAGCAAAAATGCTTGTCTGTTGTCAGTTTAATATGTTTTAAATGTGTAGTTGTGGGAATTATAATGAGACTTACTTCACCCACCCCAAATTTTGAATATGCTGGTACTGTGCTGCAATAGATCCTACCCAATATTGTCATTCTCCTCAATAATTTTCAGCATTCTACAGAATCGGCAGATCAACGCAACCAAAAACTTAACCTCCCTCCACATATTACCTACTGTAAAATATACATGCATTAGTTATGGGAAAACAGGTGAACACAAGCAGGTGTAAATTTCTAAGTCTCATGCAGCGTGTCTTATACAGTACTGTGCAGAAGTCTTGAGCCATCTCTCATTTCTTCATATTTTATTAGGAAAGTGGAAAACAGGTGAAGTGATTTATTAAAACACGTGCAAAATTATATATTATAAATATATTGTGTATATAATTTTATAATATATATATAATATAAGGCAAAAGCAGTTTATGCTATTCTAATAAGCTTGAAAGTCAATATTTAGTATGAGCATCTTTATTTTTTAGCACAGCCTGAACTCTCTGAGGCAGCTTTCTTGTCATGTCTTTAAGCAGTCTTCAGGAATAGTTCTGCAGGCTTCTTGAAGGACATTCAAAGCTCTTCTTTGGATGTTGGTCGCCTTTTGTTCTGTTCTCTCTCTTTGTTCCGGTTCGGGCCCTGGGGAGGCTCACTGATAGCACTCCACTGTGTGTTTTTTTTAATCCAGGTATGCCTTTACTGCATTGGCAATGTGTTTGGGATCGTTGTCATGCTGAAAAATGCAAACGCTGTCAATCATACTCTTTCTAGATGGTACTGATGGTACTTTCCTGCATCCATAATTCCATGAGTTTTGACAAGATCTCCAACACCGCTGGCTGAAATGCAGCCCCAGACCTTGACAGAGCCTCCACTGTGTTTTATACATGGTTTTAGACACTCACTGTTGTATCTGTCTCCTGATCTCCTCTCTATATATTGTGATGAGCTGAACCAAAATTTCAAATTTGGATTCATCACTCCATGTGACTTGCCACCTGTTGTTTAATGTGGCATACCTCAGCTTTTTCTCCCTGTTTTGCTTCCTTAAGAATGACTTCTTGTCAGCCACACTTCCACTGAGACCATTGAAGAGGCTTCAGTGAATAGTAGATGGATCAGCTGAAGGGCCAGATGCATCTCTCAGGTCTTTTGTCAGGTCTTTGCTCCATTTCTTTCCTGTTTCTTAAAGACATGACTTTCAGATACTGTTTGTCTGCTGTAGATAGTTTTTTTTTAAGCCTGCCACTTCTTCTTTTGTCCTCCACATGTCCAGTTTTGTCTAATTTTTTGAGGATACACTGCACACCATGCTGAGATATGCCAAGTTTTCAGCTAATAGCTCTTTGGGAATCACCTTGATGGAGCAAAAAAAACTCTTTTATGCCTGTCAAGCTGTGCCTGTCAAGCTTTGGCATTTTTCATACGTGTCACGCGTTTTTGCAACCAGTTGCTGGTAACAAAGTGTCGAAAGAGACAATTTAAAATTGGTTCTTTGCTAAGTTCTTTGCTAAATCTGTGGACACAACACTGGTTCATCCCATCAAACTCACTAAAATAGTGAATCCTCACCTAACACAGGTGTTAAGTAAAAACCAAACAAACCAAAAAAAACCTATAAGGGTAATTTGGTAGGATTAACTAACAGTTTATAAGAAAAGAGACATGAATAAGAAAAGCTTTGTGTTGCTGAAATCTGATTTTGTTCATTATTATTATTATTATTACTATTATTATTATTATTAATATTATTATTATTATTACCCTTTGTGAAGGTCCACACGTCCAAGGGATTTGTCAACTTTTAAAGCTTAAATGTACTGGTTTTCTTTTCCTGTAACCTTGTCAACCAAGAAAATCAGTAAAAACACTGCCGTTTGAGTCTGTTGAGCCTGTAATGCAAAGAAAAGATAAGAAAACAACAATTTTTATTTGGTAAACACTTTTTTTTTGTTTTGTTTTGACAGATTTCCCTTCATAAAGAAATTTCACACAAACCTGCACTACACTAAATGGGTGTTTGCACTGTACAACGTCTAACAGTTGCTGAGACATTTTACTCTGAACCCCAAATGTCAGCACGGTGATTGTGCCAGAGGAAAAGTGAGGGGATCACCAAAGTCATGAGAATTGAGCCTGTTCAAGAAAGTTCCAGGCAGTAAAAGTAAAGTGAGGGCGCTTTAAAAAAAATAATGCCATAAAAACTTTTTACTTATCAGTTAACATTATATAAAATGCAGTAAACTGAGCTGTAACATTTGGGACCACCTTTGCCTTTAAAGCAACATTTTCTTAGGTATACTTTTATGCCAAGTTATGAACAACTTTATTTCCTGTTCCTAAAACAAACATAATGTGTGTCATGTTTAACTTGTTAGAAACTATTAGCCAAGGCGAGGCACATGACCTAAATGCCCTCATAACCACCATGTGAACCATTATAAAGACACTTTTAAAAATAATTATCAATATGCCATGTTCCTGGGAGATTATGATGGCATTTGACTTCAGTTCAAAAAACAAGTATGCCTCTTAAAAGGATGATTGTGCTAAAGGTTTTACTTGGTACAAAGAAAGTATTCAGCTAATAAGCTATTAGAAGCAGGACAGAGGGAAGGAAGGCAAAATTACAGAGGCAGTGTACCACAAAACAGCAACTTAGCTATTCTCTGTTAAGAAATGATGGACATGACATTTTAGTGATTCAGGGACACATTTGAAATGAAAATGAAGTGCATGGCAATCTTTTCCATCACCAAGACAACACTCTGTCCTGTCAGATAGATTGGATTGTAATGACTTTAAATACCAGAGTCTCTGCCTCTCTCTCTGTTCCCCCACCCCTCCCACTGTGCGTGTGTGTATGTGTGTATGTGTATATATAAAAAGTGTGTGTGTGTGTGTGTGTGTGTGTATATATATATGTATGTGTGTGTGTGTGTGTGTGTGTATATATATATATATATATATATATATATATATATATATATATATACACACACATATATATATATATATATATATATATATATATATATATACACACACACATATATATATATTGTAGGTAAAGACCCTACAATAATTACAGAGAAAACCCAACAGTTAAAATGACCCCCTATGAGCAGCACTTGGCGAGAGTGGGAAGGAAAAACTCCCTTTTAACAGGAAGA
>VUQJ01024314.1:0-13546 GCA_015108635.1 Andinoacara biseriatus
TTATTGTTTTTTCTTTCTTTTTTTTTTTTTTTTTTTTTTTTTTTTTTTTTTTTTTTTGTGGGATCCGTCCTTGTTCTGACTTTGTTCTTTACCATTGGCCTTTCACCCATCTGCCTTTCTTCCCTTTCCTCCGTCCTCCCTCTCTTCCTGTCTCTCGTGCTGGTTGTCTTTCCATGTCAGAGACTAAGCAAACACAGTCGTGTGTGAGTGGTCTCATAACTCCACGTTCCTGTGGGACTAGGAGCACAGATGAACACAGCTGTGTCTTCATTTGTCGGCCATGTTCAGCATTCTCCAGATATCTCGAGGAGGCTCCCTGCCTTTTTCTGTGTTCTGGTTTGACCCGGTGCCCTATGAAAAACTGTGTGGAAGCTCTGAGATGAATAGATACATGGGGAAAAAAAACACTTTTTTTTTCTTTTTTAGGCATGCACTATATTTCATAATGGTATTAGCCCCTAGGTACCCGATACAGGCAGGCAAAAAAAGACATGCTTATCTTCTAACTTCATCTGAGTGCCTACCATGCTCCTGTGAACTCACCTAACTCTCCTCACCTGTGTCACCCCCGAACTCAGGTACGATCACCAGTCATACTTCTAATGCCTGCTTTCTTCTTAATGATCTTGGCCAGGATTTGAGCCCCAAGGATCTGTTCATTTTTGTTGGCTAGACCATCACCTAAACTTTTATCGTCACACAAAGAATGAAGATAACAGCAGAACCGCCAGGGCGTCATTTGGACCTCGTCCTGCGACAGCAGCAGCAATGGCAAAGAAATCTTTTCGTGAAGAAGTGTTATTTTTCATCTAATTTTTATAAATATAAGAAAGCTTGAACAAATATTAATTACACTAAAATAAAGAAGGTCCAGGGTGCACCCGGCCTCTTGCCCTATGACAGCTGGGATTGGCTCCAGTCCCCCCCCGAGGATTACCGGTAGTTCTCCAGGTTTTGGACTCTGCTCTGTTCTCACGCTGCTCCGCACAGCCATCAACCTGCCCGGATATCTGTGCATCTGTGATCCACTCTGACATACACTGTCCCGGCTCAGTATCCCATCTCCGACCCACTGAGCCCAACAATAATTATTCATCGTTTATCTAATTACAGTCTCCTATATATTCATGTATCCGTCTCATCTAGCTCATGATATAGCAGCCTTCAAGAGGTCATGTTTTTGGTTTATTTATGTTTGTTTTTATTGTAATAGAGGTACTTGATTTATAAATGTTAGGGGAGTTTAAATGATTCTTTTAGCTGGAGGCTATATCAGCTGGGGCTGGGGGCTATATCAGCTGGGGCTGGGGGCTATCCCAGCTGCCATACAACTCAATCAAATAGCAAATGACTGTATCACAAGACTCAATTCATACAAATCACTCATTTAACACTGGAAATCTGAGTTAAAAGAGCTGAGACTGGATATCTAATACCAACTCTGAAGAGAGGCAGGAGGAGACACGTGAGCAGAACAACCTGCAGCTGATATGAATTTATTGAGGAGGTAGTGACACCTAAAGTCTCCTTCACTGTCCGCAGTCCATTACAGGGGAATAAGTGGAAGAATTTCAACTCCAGATTTCCATTTGCAGGCGTTCGGCGCAGGTTGATCCTCGTTCTCTGCTTCAGCTGCGAATCCTTTGTAGTCCTTCCTTTACGATGACACATTTCTCTCAGCGAAGGGGAGAAAGGACGACCAGCTCTCCTCTGAAACTTAACTTTTTTATACTTTTCCCAGTATCCCTCTTGCTCTCCCGCTCACTACACTGGTTATTTGCCCTCTGTGATTTCTAAATGCTGACATTCTGACAATTCTTTGCAGATTGTCATGAGTTTCCATTTTCCCTTTCAGAATAATTACCTTTATTCATTCATTATATATTGCTGTGCATTATGGAATTTTGATATCGTCATTGCCATTATCATCATCGTAAAAAATAAGGTTTTTACAAGGTATCACCAGGAGTCCAGTGTGTGTTTTCTTCAGCTTAGCCAAATGAGGTTCACACTTCATCTTTTTTTTTCTCTCCCTTCTCCTCATCATCTGCTGATACTCCCCTTTACCTCTCTACTTTATTTCTTGAATCATCAGACGCGTACGCATCTGTTTCTTCTCTGCACTCTCCGTCTCCTCCCTTCTGTGCCTCTCTATCTCCTTATTTTTTTTACTTTATCAGTCCTCTTTCCAAAATCAGCCTCTCTCCCTTTGTTGCTCCCTCTCTCATCTGTTTCCTGCTGCATCTGGCGAACATGAGCCGTGGAAAGACAACAGACAAGTAATGGGAGAAGTGTGTGTAGGCGTGTGCGTGTGAGTGTGTGTGTGTATAATATGTGGGGGCGGCCTTGCCCATCTGCATGTGTGCCCACATGCCCAGATGACAAAGACAGCTGTATGTCTTTGTCAAAAAAAAAAAAAAAAAATCCCATCTGAAAGTATTTTCGGAAGAGCTTTTGGTTCTGTACCCACACTGAACTGACACCCACAAAACCACCGACACTCGAGTCAGTAAGCTGTCCAACATCAGCTGCTGAAATCTCTTCATAGGCACCGATCCGTCATGATATCAGGAACATACTCCGCGTTTCAAAAGCTGATAAATGTGCCTTGTGGCAGAGAAGTTTATTCTGTTAAACTACGATTAGAGTATTCATGAGTATTCATCAGCAACGGTATCTGAAAGTGAGGAAATGTGATTCTTTCTTTGTTGTAACGATGCTTTTTGGCAATAAATCTTACACCTTTTTACCCTCAAATGGCGCCGCACATGCAAGGAAAAACTTGTGGGTTGACAGCAGAGTTGAGTATGTGGTTTCACCCACGAAAAACTTGAAAAAATCTTCTCTGTCGATGATTCTGTTATTCCTTGATTTCTGTGGTAGGTGTGTCTGTCTTGGTGTCAACACCGACTGAGTTTCTGGTCATAAATAAATTAGTTACATTTCAACATAAACAAAATTTGGGTTCATTAGAGCTCAAAAATGTGTGTGCCTATTTTTGTCAAGTGTCCTTAACTATCACTGAACAACTGGAAGGGACGTGGTCTTTAAAAATATTTTTGAAACAAATTCCTGCTAAATCCTGATGCTGTTCCCTCTGAGTGGTGCTGTACTTTGCATGTAAACTTTCCCGTGCCACGTGCCGCTAATAAATGGTGGGTTTGTGGCTCGGACCACACAGATGCCAAGCTCTGGATGAGCAGAGCCTGCCAGTGACCATTGGTTACAACTGCAAGTGGGATGACAACCTGCTGGTGAAATTTTATGAAGATGCAACATGTGTCAAGGAAGAAGAAAAACACATGAAGGTTGTGCTGGTTTCTGTTCGAAGCAGTCTGGTGGTTTGTACTTTCAGCACACCTACGAAACAGCGCAAACCAGTGACCACATCTCTTCCATCTCTGGCTTCATTTTGCCTGAGGTTTCCCCTTTTAAGTACCTTTTGCTAGCACCTTGCAAGCCACAAAACACAAACTGACTTGGGGAAGTGACAAATTGAGGGGGTTTGGCAGTCTGCTGGCGGTGAAACATGCCTGTTTACATGGGAGGATCCCACAGAACCACAGACATGTCTCTAACAGCCAATAAGGGAAGAGGTAGGAATAACGGGGGGGGAGCTGTAGGGAGATTGAAGAAGAGGGAGATAAAATAAAAGAAGGCAAAGAATCTGTAATGGAAAAAAAAATTCCAATAAGACAGATGCACATTTGTCAGCAGGCCAAGCACAGAAGCAAAGACTTCTCATGTGCTATGTGAGCACGTGCAATTCCCAGAATGCATTATGTTTAAGTAACTTGTAAATTGAAGACATTTATTCCCATTGCTATATGGTAGGCAATATGCTCATTAGTCAGTGGAAATATCTATTGGATGAACTTTCATAAAATGGGTCATAGGGACATTTCACAGATTTTGTTAGATAAATAATAGTGAAAATATTAAACATAGCTGCTAAACATCAGTATGTCATTATGATAGGAGGCACTGCTCTTACTCGTCTTAGCCCACAGATCTGTCGGCTGCAGCCTCCAAGTCTTCTTAATTTGATTGAAATCCCTGTTTAATGCAGTTGGCACCAAATTATGCCACGTTCAAAAACCCAAGTGCAACTGTTCCCCTTCCACCAGACTTCAACTTTTTATGGCTTTTACACCAGACTTCGTCAAACCAATAAATTACTGACAGGCATTGTCTTCGGTAAGTGTGCTGAGCTGCCTCTGGAGCGGGGCTCAGATTTCTTGGCCAAGACAAAACTTTAAGACACTGACAGAAATGTCTGAGAGAAGAGAAACCCTATTCTCCACATGTCTTTGTAATTCTGGAATATTATATGATTTAGAGGGTGGAGAGCATAGGGCTATGGAAACACACAACTCAATGGCAGGGAATACAAAGGATGTCTGTTCTTTCACAATGGAAACCTTGTTGGCATTTTCTTAGTGCCCTGGAGAAAGCTGAAGAATAAACAACACTTCGCTGTCCCTCGTGTCCTTTGGGATTGTATCTCTGACAGATCTGCCTAAATGGAAATAGAAAGGATTCTGAGGCAAATCTCAATAGGACTGCATTATTAGATTTATCCGGCCAGCTATTATATGCCTTTATTGTGAAGCTGAAACTTAAATCCACAGTTGTTGACAACAGAGTGGGTGAGACTCAAATCTGTTTATGTGAAATCTCAATGTAATTTTCAGAGTGTGACTGCACTATCGCCATTCCCCATTCCAGAAACAGAAATCCCGTCTGCCCTATAACAAGTTGTTTATCCAATAATGATGGTAATTTGAGATTGTTTGAAGATTTTTGCCTTCTCTGCATTACTGTTTGTCCGAGGCTAACTCTAACTAGCTTTGGTCATTGTTGCAGCTCTTGCGTAGTTGACCATAAGTACGTTCAGAGCTTGACACAAGAATAAATTTCGTACTAAAACTGTTAATTCTCTCTGCGTTCCAAATCTGAGTTTTAAGGTGTTAACCTCTGAGAATGGCAGGTTCATGCATGATATGACGTGAGTGTGGCTCAATGTGAAGTGGTTTACACAGTTTGATTGTGCATGCGAAAGATCCCTGGTTTGAAACGATTAGTCACAAGGTAGTGTACTCCCAGTGATGGTCCCAAGCTGGGGTAAATGGGAAAATTGCATTAGGAAGAGCACCTGACGTAAAATCAGATCAAATCGGTGACCCCTCGGGAAACTGGTTTAACAGCTGAGCTACTTTTATACGAATGCAGGTTTGTAGTGTCGTCATGCTTCAGTCATGTTTTTCATGCTTCTGTTTAGCAGTTTAATGTATACAATTTGTGTCACCAACCACCCAAAAAAACAAAACAAAAAAAACTGATGTATGTATGTATGTATTTTTTAAGTGTATTTCTTATTCAAATAATCCAAATCAAAAACAACCTGTTTAGGTGTGACATCATGCATAAATTAATCATTAAAATAACAGACGTCTCTAGGTAACAGCATAAATGAATGCAGCAGAACATTGTGTTTCAAAGTTATAGTCTACAGCCGTAAACATTCACTACTCCAAATTATTCCCTCTTCCTGAGGCGCTAGAAGAGTTTCATTTGAGGAAGGATCCGCAAAATGTAGAAAAGATTCATATGAGATTCTCCAGGCTTTTTTTGTTTTTACAGGAAGTTATGCTAATGCTGCACGAGTGCACTGCCTTAAAAATCATATTAATCATCATTAGAAGAGTTCAAAAGCATGCAGGAATGCCACTCTCACTGCCATAGCTTTAAACAGCTGGATACACTAAACAGCTTCTCTTTGAAAAGTTATCACTGAGCAAACGTGAGCTGACAAAGGTTTATGACTTTTGCAGCTCACCTCAGGTTTCCTACAGCTGTTTTTACACACTCTACAGGTGATTTCCCAGAAGGAAAGCCAGGAAGGGCTGACACACGAAACACAAGTGCAGTCGTCCAAAGTTAAAGTAGGTCACTTATAACGGCATAAAGAAATTCTAATGTGACTGATCTGTCTCTGAGGAGGCAGTGCTTCTCTGAATGGAAGCTCACTCGGTCCTGTTTGAGCAGGAGGTGCTTTGTTGTTCCGAGGAACACACATCTGTGATTAATATATGCTCATTTGTATGTTGCTTTCATCATATGTGTTGCAGGCCTATGTTTGGAACACATCAGCATACGGAACACAAGATGAGCGTTTGAGCAAGTGGTGCAAATGCACAGCCATTAGTGTTAATTCAAAAAAAAAAAATCAGAGCTTCCTATTGGATTTTGATTTGATCGCTTTATAATTTAATTTAAATTCAAATGGGTTCTATCAAGAAAGATTTGCTAACGTAGCAGGATAATTTGTCGTGATAATGAGACAAATGTCATGCCACAAAATTATCTCAAAGATTTTCTCATTACCTGAATGTTTTTTTTTTCTTACTGTGGAAATAATATTCTGCTATTGCTGTCAGGGTATTGCTACATGTTTAATAGAAATGTACACGTCTTTACCTCAGAAACCTCAGCCTCTTTTTTCTTGTGCTTGATAGCACTACAGGGCAGGGCGAAATACTTATTTTAAAGGCTTAGTTTACATTTGATTTCCTAACTTTTGCTCCCAAAGGATCATTGCTGGGGAAATACTAACGTTTCCTTTGTTTTTTCTAATGCTTATTACCCTGGAACAAAAGTTATAGTTTACATAGTTTTATGCATATAATATGTCCTCAAACCAGAAAGACACGCGTATGCACACGTGACACGTCTTTCTAAAGAAACAGTTTGCTTCCTCAGTGATGGAAGTGTTTTAAATTAAAGGAAACCTGGCTTCATTCAAAAGGCTGACTAGGGTTTAATCAATTTTCTGCCATCTTGATTATCCAGCCAAACTGCCCACCACTCAGCAGCAATTAGCCTGTCCTGGAAAAAAATAATCTCCTCCTCAGCCTCAAATGTGCATTTTGTCCAACTTATCAGTCTGGTCTGTGCATCAGTGGCAGGGGCCCATTCAAGTTCCTGTGATTACCTTTGGCGTCATCTGAGCCGCTATCTCCTCTCCTGTGTAGTGAGGCCAAAAATGTGCAGGCATTGAAGGGGGACTAATGGTCCAAATCGTGAATGGTCCAGATGGCTGCAGAAGAAATCGGTCTAAGCTGACAGTTTATCCAGGCATCCAGCAATTACAGCCTTCCACTGGAATAAAAGGCAACAGTTGGATATTTCATTTATATCTTAACAATAAAGAGGAAATGTCAAAACACATTCCCACACACAAATGGAACCATATGGCAGCCATCTTACCTGGGTTTGGTTAAACCTGCTTTTGGAGGGTATATGGGAAAAGCAGCGTCTGCAGTATGTATGTTTTTCACTGTAACATCAGCCAGACTATGAATACAGTTATACAGTGTAGCCATGAGTATTCATTAATTGTTTTGGTGGGCAGATGCTAGACATCAGGTTAAGCTCCAAAGACACTTACCAATAGCCTCTATTGCAACAGTCATGAGCCAGTAGAAGTACACTCTTCACATCTGCCCTGTAAATACACCAGCACAGCTTCGAAATGAGAAACAGTTCCATTAATGCAGTTCAGTTTTAACACCTATTTTGAAGGAAATCTATCTCAAGGTGCTTAAGGGTAGGTCCAGATAAGAACAGCATGAAATCACCACAAATCTGATCATATTGCACAATAATGGTGTTAGGAGATAGGAAGATTTTATGCCTCATTTTCAGATTAACCCCTTCTGTGCCCAATTGGCGATGCCAGCTTTTTGGAGGGCCTGAGCACAAATTTACCTTTTACTCCTGATTATCTAGAATCTGATTGAAGATCATATGGTTTTGACAATTGCAAATGATAGACCATATAGGTTATCTATGCAACTGGCAAAAAAAAAAACCCAAAAAAACTTGTGGGCGCTTCATGCAGATCTGCAGCAACGCCACCTGGATTCACTCCACTCATTGATTTTTGGTCCTGTAAGGAGGCCAGTATCTCACATCTTCCAACAGAGCTCACAAATATCTTTATTGACATTTAATCAGTATTGGATGCGCATTACAAAACATCAAAAAGAATTATGGGTACCCAAAGATGGTCCTCAGAGGGTGTGGTCTTTTCTATCTAAAAATGTATGGGCATTTCATAAGACATGGTTAAATGAACTCGTTTCTACACAATATTTTCACTGTGGATAGATGCTTGTATATAGTGTGTAATGTACAGTATGCAGGGTACATGGCAGCAATGCATATTAACACAGTTTTTCTTCCTAGTACTGACAAGTGTTGACCTACCAGAATACATTTTGCTAAATATGTAGAAATTGCCTCACTTGCACAAAATGCTGTAGCATCTGCTAGTTTTTCTCGAAAGGTATCAGAAAAGCATGCTGTAGACCCAGATATGTCTGTGAGACAAACATTTTTTTTTTTTTACAGTTTTCACAACCTTGCACAAAAATGCAGAAATAAAGGTGTGAAGGTTTGAACTTCATCCATTTCCATTAGAAATGGTCTCAGTGGAAGAGTTGCTGGAAAGGAGCCATTCTTAAGGAAGGAAAACGGGGAGAAAAAGCAGAGGTGACAATTTACACAAGAACTGGACTGAAAATCAGTGGCAACAGGTCTGATGGAGTGATGAATGCAAATTTGAAGTTTTTGGTTCAACTCATAGAGGACCTACAGCCATCTATAAAACACGGTGGAGGCTCCGTCATGGTTTGGGGCTCGGTTCAACCGGTGGTTTTGGGGATCTTGTCAAACTTGATGGAATTATTAATGCAGAAAAGTACCATCAGATTTTGATCATCCATCTGGAAAGCATCTAATTGGCAGTAACTTCATTTTTCAATATAACACACAAGCACACTGCCGGTGCAGTGAGCACATACTTGGATAGAAAAACGCAGTGCATCACTCTCAGTCGTGGATTGGTCTCAGCAGAGCCCAGACCTTATCCAAAGAAGAGCTTTGAATGCCTGGAGAACTGTTCCTGAAGACTACTTAAAGAAATGACAAGAAAGCTGCTCGAGAGGTCAGGCTGTGTTGAAGAATGAAGGTGGTCATTCCAAATATTGATTTCCAAGCTTCTTCGAATTTCACAAACTCTGCTTTTGCCTTTTATATTGTACTTCCATGGATGTTTGCACATATTTCCTATTATCCTAGCCAGTATAAAGGAATAAGGGGTGGTTTGAGACTTTGGTGCAATATTGTAGTTTTTTTTTTCTTGTATTTTGTTTCCACTCTATTCTAAAAATAAAATGAGAAATGTAATGGTACCACATGAGACATAAACCACAATCCCCTTGGTGAAAACCTTTTATTTGACTTATGCCAATACCATCAACTCCAGCTAGACTTTGTAGCTTTTTTACAGTTTGCAGAGAGAAAGAAACTTGAGTCATGCAGTGTTGACACAGGCCATTAAAACGAATATCTCTACATTAATATGCTTTTGAGAAGGCTGGAGCTCCACACACATTTGCATTAAAGCTTTTTTTAAAAAAAAAAAATTCAGCTAATTCTTTTATTGGGGAAATGAAAATCTTGCTGGCTTCAGCATCCCTTTTGTTCTGTTTTAGTTCTTTAGATTGATGACTTGAGATATAAATGTACTGAGTGTATATTTAGAGTGTATAAATATATACATAAAGCCCACAAAAGCATGTGGTTGGAGGCTGTTGTGCCCTGAAATATAAAGCTCAGCAGAAAGCTTTCATATCCCTCATTAGTTTGGACAACTGGCAAGTGATAAAAGATTCCAAACATTCATTTCGAGCGTGTTCAATTCATAGAAAACAAAACAAATGAAGAGCGAATGAACAGCAGATGGTTTGGTGTAATACAGAATCAATTCCCACACATCTGCTGCAAATAAACCAGGGAGACATGGAGAGAAATAATAATTATACGTGCAGCTCAAATGCAGACGGGGCTACAACTAGATCAAAGCTTTAGCTTTCTCCAGCAACATAATGATACAATAACTAATACTGTTCTAAGTTGGACATAATAACCCATATAATAATGAAAGAATGACTGCAGGATTTTAGCATTACAAGCTGTGGGTGTGCATGTCCAGATAAATGATGGGTATCTCAAATAAAATGCGATGGTGATATTGATAGACGTGGTGTTGTTGCATGTCTCGATAGTTTTCATGCACAAATGACTAGATGACTAGTTTTTGGCAGCAGGTGCACTCATAATTCAGAGTCAAGCAAATGCCAGCATATTCTGTAATACAGCACACAAGATGTGACATGCTTGAATTTTTCAGTTCAAACTATATTTGTTACCGCCGAATCAGTCGTGCCGTTTTGCTGATCAGCGGAAAGCAAAACCTCTCGCTGAGAGCCAAAATAATCCTTGGAGATGACTGTAATATCTAAGTAATGAACTTCATGGACAATTTGATTCCAAGTACATGCTGATCCATAGCAAAAAGTGATTTTCATGGGTGAATAATACAACCGCGTGAGATAATGCTCAACCCAAACTGATCCCTCTATCTGCGCCGAGAGCTCTTCAAATCCTGGCAAACGGGACTCGGAGCGAGTTGTGTCCAAAAATAGAAAGACAGATTTATTGCACCCCAGATGCGCCTGATTTATGACCATTGTTTAATCTGCAGATTCCAACCACATGAAGGTCTTATGTTTTGAACCTCAATTTATGGAGCTCAGAGAATGCTGGCTTAATGTTTTCTCTCTCTGTAGAAAATGAGCCAGCACTGTGACTTGGGGAGATAAGCAGATGCTTGGATTAACACTGGTGTTATTAACATATGTGGAGAAAGGTTATCTCTTAAACAAGCGCCATTTGTATTAGTCAAATGCAGAAACATGGGGTTTAAGCCTCATTGAATTGAAATTATTTTTTTGCTTATCAAAATAGAGCCGCACTGCTGTTTTTAGGTTAAAATCTCAGAAGGCTTCTTAGGAGCCTTAGAAGAGTCCACACCAAAGCTAAGCAAGATTTTAGAGCTGGAAGGAGGCAGGACTGTCACACAAGTAATTATACATCATAATATGTCTACAATTTTCCTTTTCCCACCCCTTGGCGTCACAGGCAAGTTCTCATTACCAGATCGGCTGAGCTTAGAGCCCCAGGCGGCTGATTTTTTTTTATTTTTTCCCTGCGAGCTGGGGTTCCTGTGTTGTGGTGGGAGGGTCGGCAGAGGCGACACGGGCAAATGTTGCTGTTTATTTCCATTCTGTCATGTGTGTGAATCTGATTACAGGTCGCTAAGTCAATATTTAGCTTCTGCGGACAGCATCATCGTCGAGCAGTTTATTTTTTCTGGGCCCTGCCACATCTGCTGCCAATGCCATGCGTGGTAGCCAGCGTTTGCTGCTACCGGGAAGGAAAGCAAACAATGAGTGTGCAATCCTGGTCGAGTGAGTCAGGCGCAAGAGTGCAGAGTGTGAAACCATGATTTGCAGCTAGAAGTCAGACTTGTTGGTGCTTGGAGCAGTTTGAGGGAAGCCGTAATGGATTTGATGAGGGGTCACAGAAGTCCATGGTTATTCACTAGTTGCACAAAACAGCATCTTTCATATTTGAAAAAAAGAATAAAGCACAAGTAGCTGAAAGTAAAAAAAAAAAAACTTGTTTAGACTATTTAAAGGTATGTAATGTCCAAATGGACACTTTGATTTTACTTGTTTGCAAGTTGAAGCATCACATACTCTACATTTAGATTGCACAACCTTCAGGGACAGCAATTACATTTCATGCATTTTTCATTTGATTCTTCTTGTCTGGGAGTCTCGGATGGGGGCTGCCACTTTATTAGGAGCCAAGAGGAACACTAGATTGAGGCTTCTTTTCATCTCTCCCTCAGGCAAGAAGGATTTGATATTTATTAAAAATGGAGAGCAGTATATTTCTTCCAGTCATTATTCTAGGTTATTCCAGTGAGGCAGACCACACACAGTCAGTAGATCAGAAACACCTCCTCTGCTTGCTTGCCTGGCCTAGTATGTAAATTTTAGAGCTGAAAGAATTGTGGAATTTCTGCCAACGATGTGCTGCTCAGGACTTCATTAGACCCTGAACTGGTTCTGGCTCTTACTTGAACTGAGTTGGCAATTGTATAGTGTGTGTGGACTTGCTCAGTTATTTTGGCTTTATAAAGTGTGTCTTTTGCATTCGCATTCATTGTAAATTGTAAATTATGTTGCTGGTTTTACTACTGAATGCTGATAATGTTCTTTAAGAGATTAAGGGCAGAACGTCTCAGCAAGACATTGGAGTCTTGCCATGCATAAGGGGCCTATATGGCTTTTTGTTTTCCTTTTTAGGTGTACACCATATATACATTATTGTACAAAAATGAGCAGCTCCCCACAACTGCCTGTATCCCTCCACCCCTTTAAATTCACTTTTCGTCTGCAAAACATCTGGAATTCATTGAGAGGAGGAGGCCGGGGGAAATGAACTCCGACAAGAGTCTGTAGATTTGGGTATGGCCCCCTTCTTTAGGTTCCCTCAGATGTTGAAGATAGGCCTGCAGACATAAGTGTGCTAGTCTGTCTCATTTCGACTTTGTTGTAATAATATTGGAAACAGTTTCATGAAAAACATACTGCTGTTCCACTAAAATATCAACAACAAAAAAAGCAAGAACAGCAGACAAGACGGACTGATATTGTTAATGATGCAGTTTCTTTGATTTGCATGCAATGACCTCGTAGAAATGGACTGAAGTGAAGTGAGTTGTTACAGTAACTCATTATTTTACAGCACCGTTCCCTGTTGTGAAAGAATAAATACTGTGAGCCTCAAAGACTTGTTGAATTTCCCTTTTTTAAAGTGAGTCATTGTGTTAGTCAGAGTGACCAAAAACAAAAAGATGGAAAGCTGGCATGCACTCACTTACAGATGTTATTGGTCATTTTTCTGTCTGGGAAAAGTGCTTGTACACTTTTAGCAGCAGTGTTGTGTTCAAAGACACGAGAGCTGCCCAACAAAGTAACAGAAATCTGGTCAAATAATTCAGATTTCTGACAGCCAGGGTAACAATTACTCAAAAGCAGCTAATTGATTACAGAAGCTTATGTGTGTTCACATGACACATTTGTAGCCCAGGTGTCAAACTTGGCTTCTAAATGAAAACAATGAGAGAGGGAGTGCTGAAATATTGTGTTCAATCAGTCACATCGACAAAGTTTGTGGTTTCCTCCTGCACGTGAACGCACCATTCCGGGTGTACGCGTGCAAATGGAGGTGAAGCCCAGGTGTGCTTGATTTTCTGCGGACTCCGGCCGCGATCACCAGCGAGGGCAGCACTAAGCAGAGGACTAAGCAAGTGAAAGGAGGATTTGCACACCAGACAGTGGAAATAACCAGTGACGGCAAGTTTGCCTGCTGTTGTGAGTTGTGAGCTGTTGTGAGTTTTGAGCCGCAGAAGAAGAACTGTACACGTACACACTCATACATACACATCTCATTATACACCCACCTTCACAAACTGTTGAGGAAACGCGTTGGACCGAACTTTTAGTTACAAGGGCCCCAATGGACATTTTATTTTATTTTTCTTTGTGTGCACACTAGTTGTTCA
>VUQJ01024324.1:24435-56758 GCA_015108635.1 Andinoacara biseriatus
GTATTACAAACTCAGTTTGTTTCACTTTCATTTACATAGCACCAATTCATGACAGCTATCATTTCAAAGTGTTTTGTACCCTACAATATTAGAGGGAAAACTCCAGCAATCAGCTCTTGGTGATGGCGGGACCAACAACTCCCGAAACCTCCAGCAGAGGCAGACTCAGGGAGGCGCAGCTGTCTCTCTCTTGCTCTCTCAACTACGTAACTCTCAACTGGTTGAAACAATCTGGTTATCATTGTTTGCTGAAGCCTATAACATGGTTTACGCAATTGCCTAACAAGAAAAAGATCCCTGGTTCGATCCCTGGAGGAGACACGAATCCCTCGGAGGTTGTGTCAGGAGAGGCAGGTGCAAAAATCTGCTAAATCAAACATGTGGACTAAGGGAGCAGCTGAAAGTAGCTTACTGAGGTAAGAGAAATTATTCTTTTTAAAAAATTCTGCTATAATAATAATAACGTGCAATGACCAATCAGTTGTATGGCCTGACTTTAGTCTGTATATCTGGACCTTCAGCTGATCCATCTAGTGTTCACTGAAGCCTCATCAGAAATGGTCTCAGTGGAAGGGTGGCTGTCGAGAAGCCATTCTTAAGAAAGGGAAACAGGAAGAAAGGCTGAGGTACGCCAGATTGCACTAGAACTGGACTGAAAATCAGAGGCAAGAGTCCGGCGAACTATTCCTGAAGACTACTTAAAGAAATGACATGAACGCTGCCTCAGTTCAGGCTGTGCTGAAGAATAAAGGTGGTCATAACAGATAGTGACTTTCGAGCTTGTTAGAATAGTATAAACTGTTTTTTTTTTTAACCTGTGTTTGCACATGTTTCAATAAATCACCTTTTCCCAAGCAAAATATAAAGAAATGAGGGGTGTGGCTCAATACTTTTGCACTGTATGTATTCAGCTTATTCTTCCATTCAGATAAGGTACTTTTTAATCTTCTGTCAGCAGCTTTCTGACCTTCCTGTGGATGCAGGCGCGAGTAAACATAATGCAGACAGATGCCACAGAAACACTTGGAGGCCACCAGCAGAATCCACTCATTATGCTGCAGAGCAGAGCAGGCTCGACCCACTGGGACTGGCTTAAAAAAAAAAACAGAAAGCTGTTATCTAAAATTCCTCATTGGTGTATAGGGTGTACAGTGGGATTTTAGAGGTTTTGCTGAAAACAGCATCTGCTGCCAATGAAAAAAAAAAATTGCTATGAAAGCACTGAGAGCAAAGTTACAGACCAGTTACAGACAGCCAATGACAAGCCGCGAGAGGAAAAAGATTCAAGTGTGCAGATTTAACTAAGCTGAAGTGATGCATTAGGAAACAGTTCAACATACAACTTGAACTCAGTCAGACTTTAAGGCATCTTTCATTGTGTTCAGATAAATATGACTGATTCTCCTGTCCTCTGATATGTTTTCTGTTTCCCTGCTTCCAAATGTGCAAATCAAAGTAGAACAAGTTTAAAATGATGCCAGGATGCTGTCCAACCTGCTTCAGTGTGTATATATTTTATGCTGTTTGCACATTTATTTAAGCTGCATTTGTGGATGGCACGCTGAACTGTGCTCACATGCAGTGATTTGTGGAAGTGTTGCTGAGCCCATGCAGTGATTTCCACGACAGAGTCACGCCTGTTTTTACTGCTGAAGATCACAGACATCCAATACTTGTTACTTGTCCTGTGCGCACAGAGATTTCTCCAGGTTCTCTGAACCCTGTGATGATATTAGGTACTGTAGATGATGAGATGTTCAAAGTCTTCACAGTGTTTCGTTGAGGAACATTATTCTGGAATTGTTCCACAAGCTATGGATGCAGTTTTTGTGCAGATTGTTGAACCTCTGCCTATCCTTACTTCTGAGGAACTCTGCCTCTCTAAGGTGCTCTTTCTTTAAAAAATACCCAATCATGTTGCTGATTAACCCGATTAGCCGTAAAATGCTCCTCCAGCTGGTTCTTCTCACCACCCCTTACTTTTAGCAACACGTCTCAGAAAAGTTTGTTGCTCCCATGCCAACCTTTGCTGAGACGTGTTGAATTTTGAATTTGATGACAGCAACTGTCATCAAATTCAAAATGAGCTGATGTTTCTTGTAAAGTAGTAAAATGTTTAAACACTTTGTATTGTTACTAAAATATGGTTTTATGAGATTTGCAAATCATTGCATTCTGATTTGTTTGCATTTTGTGCAGCATCCCACACTTTTTTTGGAATCGGGGTTGGATTTGTATGCGACTCCATGTAATCAGTGTATTTATGGCGGCATAAACCTCTAAAGCCTTCTGGCAGTTTCCATTACAGTGTCAATCATGAAGTTTGTTAGAGGCGCCAGAAACAAAGCTCCTTCCTAACCAGATGGCTCTTTTTAACTATTTTAAGTGCAAAACTAGAAATTCCACATTGATGACTGTTTCCCTTTTGCTTGGTTGTTGGTTGTGGTGAGATATTTTTTGAGTGCTGATGTAGAACCTGCTATTATCCCATGAATAGGTGTTGAAAAAAAAAAATCTGAATTAGATTTTATTGGTCAAAGAAACAAAAAACATGCAGATCTGTCCTCGCATCATCCTAACTTATTGTTAGCCACAAGCTTGCTATATTCAGCCTTTTTGATTGCATAATTTAAAGTGTGAGAACACATTCAGAAGGTGTCCAACATGCTTTAAGACCATCTAGTTTTAATGTGTCAATATTAAAATGACCAGAGATGAACATTTGTTTTTCAGATAGTATTCAAAGGACATTTAAACAAACTGTTCTTTGCTGTAACCTGTCAGATCAGTCAGTAAACACACCACGGACACATATTTATTTATTTGCTATGTGGCTCCCCCCATGAAATCAGCCCACTGACCCCGCAAATACTTTGTACCAGCAATACTGTCCGCAACCTCATGATGCTGAATTATTCAGCTTCAGAGCAGAGGCGTGGTGGGGCCTGTTAGTGGTGTGAGGGACCCTGCAGAGGTCAAAGTAATGTCACAGTCCAGCTAGAGTGCCCTCCATGTCTGCTGATTGCACCCTCAAATGAAAGATGAAGTGAGGTGTGTCCAGGGGATCTCTGCAAGTGGAGTTTTTAAATACATTTTTTCTTAAAAGCACATGGTGTGTGACTTTGACCGACCTGCTTCAGTTCTTTTCAATCTTTTGTATCATTCATTCTCTGAGACAAGATGGACATTTGCTGTGGTTCTGAAGTGCTAAACACTGACAAGGTTTTTGTCAGTCCGAGTTGGCCAGGCTGCTGGTGAATACTTCCGTGTGCCTGATTCTTGTCTACATAAATCCATAAAAGTAATTATAGGAACAGATAAAATGTAAAATATCTCCCTTCTTAAAAAGCTTCTTTTGGACTGCTCTGGACATAAAAACCTGTTTAGTCAAATCAAATTTTTTTTTGCTCAAAAACAACTACTTGGATCAAAGAAAAGGGTCTATATAGTTTTAGAAACATCTGGCCCTGCTTCTCAAATCACACCAACCACAAACCATAAAAAAGTTGGAGAGGGACCAGACCAAAGCGCCCAATCAATCAG
Organism: Andinoacara biseriatus; assembly: GCA_015108635.1. Classification (NCBI taxonomy): domain Eukaryota; kingdom Metazoa; phylum Chordata; class Actinopteri; order Cichliformes; family Cichlidae; genus Andinoacara; species Andinoacara biseriatus. The sequence continues at coordinate 27,979 of VUQJ01024324.1, forward strand.
AAAGCAGCCCGTTATACAAACACTATCCATTCAGCTCAGAGGTGTCAAGCATTACTGCCGGCCCGCAAACAAGCTAAAAACGGTGAATTTATAATGCCAGTGGGGTGTTTAACAAGCTTCGGCCAATCTCTACAGCTCTTCACGAACAGGATCAATAGCAAGAAGAGACGGCGTTGCCTAATCAAAGTCTGTACCGTTCCTCACATGAATAATAACCCATATGGAGGCAGTATGCTGCAGTGTGGGTACCAAACACAATAGCTCATTAACTTATTACACCCCTGAGTCCAGACTGTTACTCAGTCTGTCTGTCATGATTCAGGAAGCAGCCTTAGCCTCTGCACAACAAAAGAAATGTATGAATTAAATAGGAACGTAATACTAATATAGGATCAAAGAGTGGTGGGATTTATTGGGAGGTAAAAGAAAGAAAGCACAAAGAGCCCAACTGTCTTTTAAATACAATACTCATTATTACAGTCTACTGGAATGCTCTAAGACCAGGATAATATTATGGAAAATATAACAACTACAAAGTCCTTTGAAACTTAGTTTTGTGTATTATCTCTGAAGAGAGAACGTTACTCAAAATTAATTACAAAAAGGGTCAAAATAAGTTGCAATATTCAGTACTGTCAAAACAAATACGATGAGAACACTCATTTATAAAGACAGAGTTTAAGAAGACGAGTTTAAGAATGAGCATAAACAAAAAAGCATTTATGTCTTTTAACAAAAGGTGTTTAAAGCTGACTTCAAATGACGGGGGGAGAGATGGTGGGTGACGAAAATCAACAAAGATCTTTAGCCAGACGTGGCTGAGAGACGATTAAGGGGATATTGGAGCAAATTATTATTGCAGGATTCACAAAAAGAACTGCTATGACCCAGAATCACAATTTTATTATTTGTTAAAGAGGCGGAGTTCACGGTTCTTTGTTTGTCTGCTTCTGCAGGTCTTTAGCTGTGCACAGCAACCTGTGCAGATGTGCTTGCATGCAGTGCTCCTAAACAGCAACAGAGCATGTCGATGATGCTGTGCGTAGGTAGATTGCTGACTGGCTGATAAGTTCACTTGGACTGCAAAGACAGGAAAGAAGTTGTGGCTAACCACAAAGAGGAAGTCTAAAAGAAGCATGCAGACAACCACAGACAATGGACTCGGTAGAGAGCTGCCATTGTTGCTAACACAACAAAGACGCTCTTTTTGTGACTTCTAAGTTCCCCGAAGGCAGAGGCTAAGGTGGAAGGCAAACAACAGCATTAGCATGTTTTAACACTGCCCCCTGGGTCACAGCACACAGCTACAGCAGCATCCAATGCGCCATGCTGGTCCCTTTACCATGTGTTCTCCTCCCTCCCTGCCTAATGGCTGTGCTGTTGACGGTGTTGGGTTAGGTGGAAGGAGAGGAATTGTTTTTTATGTCACGTTCAGGCATAAATGGGAACTTGGCTGAGAAGCTTTCACCGATACAGTATCTTGGCTTTCAATTTCACCCATATCTTGACTATAAGTCAAGATATGGGTGAAATTACAAAAACACTGGCTCCAAGTTTCCCAGCAGCGTCAATATGAACCTGATCTACTTCCAAGAACGGCACTATCGGCTGTGTCAGCAAATAACCAAAGATTGTATTTGATAGTGTTCAAGAAACAAATATATTTTTCACTGGTGCGTTTTATAGTTCTGTAAAGAAGCAACAGGTCTGCTGATTGGGCCTTCAGCTCAGAAAAATCTCATGCTGATTCCTGCTGGAGGGCAGTTAAACTTAATAGGGGCACAACTGCATAAAAAATCAACTTAATTATCAAGACTGGGGTCCTTCCATCATTACTCATGACATCAGCAAAAAGCTGATGTCATGAGTAATCTTGCAAACCGTACCATTATATTGTATACCTTTATACATATTTAGGAAGCTCTCATTCATCATTTTCAATGTTTTAATTAACCGAGTAAATTAAATTTCAAATTTGGTGAAATGATTTTATCCCAAAGGAATCACAGCTAGAAGATGGAGCCTGGTATCAGATTGCAGCCCTTCTATATGTATTCACCTGTTTTGACCAGCCAGTATTGAACAAGGTTTATTGATATACAGAATTCAATTAAGCTATTTGGTGATTGGACACTGTTGGCCCATCATTGCCGAATGGAATCCCAGCAAGAGCCCCCGGAGTCTGGACACTGGCAGTGGTGAAGATGAAGATGGAGGCTTGGCTGGAGCACTGAGTGACTTGGGTAAAGTGGAGATGGGGAGGACGTGGGTTGCGCGAATGAGTCTGCGAGGGAGAATGACAGGTAAGCGGTGAGATTTAAAGTATGCAGAGTGGAGGCTGATTGGCTTGAAGAAGGCGGGTAGAAAGATGATTGGACTAGAGCAGCTGGACAGCAGATGAGTGACTACAGACCTTCCTTAGTGAACTTAGGTGCAAGCTTTATCACCATTGAAAATTCACTTTTTGAAGTTTTTTCTAGTGAGTAATCAGCCAAAAACAAACATCCAGGACACCAGTGCTTGTTTTATGTACTTAATGTCACAGACTTTAAATTGTTGCAGTTTTGCTACTGTAGCTATGATATATTGTATGATATTGATGCTCAAAGTTGGGTATGGAATAAAAACTAGGTTTAAGCCTCAAGTTATGACATTTATTGTTAGTCTAAAAAAGGTTTTGTTGCAGTTTTTTAGAGACCTTAAATGTGTTTCTTTTTTGGAGAGTAAAAAATTTCATGTGACAATCTCCTGGTCTTCAGAGGTAACAAGGGCCCAAAAATTCTGGTAAAATTTAGGCAAATTTAAAAGGGTCACATTTCAACTAACCCACCTCTCTGAAGTCGAAAATACTCATAGTTGGGTCAGCAACAATCAAATGGCAAAACTGTGTTTACTTGTGTAACACAGTGTAATTTTCCAGTAAAAAACATAATGGCGTATGAGTTGGTACTGATGATATGAACTCAGTCCTAGTGATGAAGTTCACACAGGTTTTGGCTGTAATCACTGCATTCAAACTGCAAATAAGTGCATACCGTGAGTGACAGTATGGTAAAGTAAACATTACTTTACCATACTTATTTATTCAACTTCTATATATCCCATGCAAATGTCACACATTTGATGTGGACCATGACCTTCTTTTCCATTATCCCAACATAATATACAAACTGCTGCTGGCTTCCATAACATTTATGTATATGGGAATGGATAAATTTACCAAATTTTCCAAAAAAGAAAAAAGTTTATAGGGATAAGCTGCAACAGCTGGTACAGCCATGCTGTAATGTCCACAGCAGTGGTTCCCTTTAACGCTGTAAATCTTTTTTTAATTCATCGTAAAAACTTCACAAAACGTTACACTTTCTTTCACAAGACGATAAAGTTGCAGAAAGAATCATAAAAACTAGCATATTTTTTCAATTGCCAACCACGCACAGATTTAAATCAGCTCATTTTGAGGGGTATGTTAACTGCTTGGGTTTTTTGAATATCACCAACCAGAAGAGTTTAATGCAGCAGGGGAAAGGTTTAAGATGTTAAAATAATGAAGAAAAAAAAAATCTGGTAAATGCTTGCATTCACGGCAATTAGTAAACTCAATCATACCAAAGACTCTTTGTTATGAAAATGGTGTGAATAAAACATGAGGGAGGCCCCATTCCTGCGTTTGCCTAAGGCCCGTGAATCACTAAACGCATCCCTGTTTGCTGTGGATTTACATACCAGCTCACTGTCAGGCCTCAGTTCAGATTTAAATCAGCTTGTGTGGCATGACAAATGCGTTCATACCGAGGCACAAAACAGCTGCAAGAAGCCACTCTGCAACAAAGAACGTGTGTTTATTAGGCACTGGGAGCCAGGGCGGCAGCAACACAGGAGGCAACCCGGACCACAATATTCGGGGAAACGTTACATAAGTATTACAATAATTTTTATCGCCACAGTTGAATGAGTTTCCGTTAGGATTGTCCATGCGCGTTAATGCGCTCGTGGCCTGTGTGTGTGAGGGCCATATGTGCTCGCTGTCAGTGTGCGAGCCGCCGTGGTGTGTTCCCCCCGCGCGTCACAAGCTCAGAACGCACGCGCAGCGGCAACGAGAGAGAGAGAGAGAGAGAGAGAGAGAGAGAGAGGCAAACGCCTCCCGTTATGTAGCACGAGGAGTCGCTCGCGAGGACCATCGTCTTGACAGACAGCAGATCTGCAGCCTCACTGACTGCTTCACCTGAGCACTCAACAAACAGTGCCGACAGCACACAAACGGAGAGCCAGGTGAAGGCGAGAATGAAGAACGGAAGGGTCCCAAAAAATTAAAAAAAAAATTTAAAGCGGGAAAAGAAGAATAAAAAGAAGAGGAGAGGGGAGAAGCGGCAGCCGGCTGGACGGGACACGCAGTCCGTCTGAGGGGAGAAATCTCCGCCACGACCGTCACATCACATCACAGCTCGGAGATGACAAAGGTCGGTAACGGTGTAATAACAGCATCCCCGTCCTACATGGCGGCTCTAATCGCCGTAGTAGTGTAGTAGTAGACATGTCTGATGTGGTCTTGAAAGAGAAAAGGGGGGCTGGTGTGACACAAGCGGACATTTGTAAACGATTTATGTTTGTTTCTATTGTGCCAATGCTCCGCTTTTCTCCCTCGGTGCTCCTCTGTGGGGACAGTTACGCACCGATAGCCGCGCCGTTTCACTAAAACGGGATTTATGGATGCCCGCTGACACTTTTTCCCCAGGAAAAAAAAACAAAAAACAAAAGCTATTCAGAACCGACATGTGTACCATTTAGAAATGCGCCGCGGAGTGATTTCACTCCGGCACGACCCTAAAATCTAATCGGATCTGGCCCACATACATTTCGCTTTGCGAGACCTCTGGAGTAGATCTCTGTTTTATTGTTTATGCCCTCTAACAAGCGCCTGGTGTGTTACGCGGGTCCGTGTTTCGGGGAGGGAACAGTGCATTTATCTTCTCCTTGAGCGCCCCGAAGCTTGTCGGGATGATTGATTTCTCCTGCTCAATCAGATGAACAGAGTGTGTACACCTATGCCGGCAAATTAATTAAACTTCACGCAGAGATTAACCGCGCGGGATTATCAGCCTGAACTCTTTTGTGCACCGGGAGCAGAGGAGGGCAACAGTTAATGACAGACTATTTATATCTTTATTGAATCGAGCACGATAGGATAGTGATCCCAACTGTTGCTTGAGCGTGTTCAATATTTTCCATAACGCAGATTTGTGTTCTCTTCCATTAGTTGATTAGTTTGTTGCTGGCTGAAGTTTTTCAATCTGCTACATCACTCGCTATTTTGACATTTAAGTAGCCCCCCTTTTTTAATATAAAATCTGCTTTGGGTATATTGCGAATGGAGTATTTCATTCGTCTGACAGATGACGTGCAGAAATCGTTTTTTTTTTAAGTGTGTGTTTGTATGTGTTTGAAGAAACAAGATTTTAAAGAAGCATGAGGAGCATCAGAGGAGGTGTCCCTATTTCAGCTCAGTCACAATGAAATAGCTGCCACAATTGATGAATAATTCAAGACATTTAATAAGCTTCAAATGGAAAACATTGGCTGGCTCCAGTCTGTCAAAATGAGAAATCCACAGCACCACCGTTTTCTTTGGGGGGGGGGGGGGCTTGTCTTTGGTACATTTTTGACTTTTGGACAAACAAAACAAGCCACTTAAAGACATCAAGTACTCAGCTTCAAGAAACTAAAAGGCCATTTTCCCCCCATTAAGCACATCATCCATAACCATGGGACTCCGTTTTAAATGCCTAACAAAACCGAATTCATGCCCAGATATTCTTGTTTTCCTTTCTTTTAAAAGGATTTGACTGCAGGTGGATGAACGGCCCACTTACCGAAAAAACTGTAATCTCATCAGCCCCCCCACCCTATGAACTCAGTCCACTGCTCCTCCTTTTGATCTGTATGTCTACCTGTCTCCTCTCTGTCTGTCTGTCTCTCTCCTCCTCTGTGGCTTCAGGAAGTAGGTTAGCAGAAAGAAGGCGAGGTGACTTAATAAACCTCTCTCGCGGCAGGTCATTTACAAGCACAGACTTAAAAAGGTTCCCTGCTTTTTTTTTCTTTTTTTTTTCTCTGGCGTGTCCACAAGAAAGGCACAAGACCGAGTGATGAATGTCCGCTCTGTTGGGAGAATAGAGATGCAGGGAATAACAATGGAGGTGAGGTGGGGGTGGTGTGTGTGTGTGTGTGTGTGTGTGTGCGACACACAATTAAACATTCACACACAAACACACAAAAAGAAGAAGAAAAAGAAAAATTCAATATGATAAAGTGCGCTGACTAAGATTCACTGCACGGCTGTGTTAAACCTCATCACAAAAGTCTTTTTAGATGGAGGGCGCCCTTTAAAAGGCTCTGAGAAAGGAGTTTATTTATACAGTAGCAGACGATGATATACTGCTCTGTGGCTGGATGCAGCACGCTGTCCCCTCAAGATGGTTGCTTTCAGGCCCTGAGCCAAAAAGCGTGAGTCTTTGTTTACGGGTTCCCGGGAAGCGGAAAGAGTCAGACATGGTGGTATGTAACATAAATTCCTCCATTTGTCTAAGATAGGAAGTTATTACAAGAGGACAGGAAAAGGCCCTTGAGAAATAGGCTACGGAGTTTTTGTATATGAATGCAGTAATGCAGTAATTTTTTCATAAAATTAGTGCTGAATGACAGAAACACTTGTATTTAACCTGTCACGCCAACAAAGATGAAATTCTGGTGATTATGAGAGGTGATAAGGAGACAGATGGTGATCTGGGGAAAACAAGGACAGGGTTTTGCGAAAAACGCAACAGTAGCAGCAAGGCTTTGATGGAAGGGGACAGTTAAGTAGCGCAGAGCTCAGCCGCACAGGAAAACTTGCACATAGAGAGAAAAAAAAAAAGAGCAGATAAAATCATAGAGAAGCACAGATGGTGAGTGTTGTCTTTTTTTTCCTCTCCTTCTCTGTGGAGTTGGTAAAGGCTTTATGTGCACGCAGGATTCAGGGTGCGGGAGGATGTGATGTCCAAGTCCGCCAGGACCGGCAGGTCTTCTTTTATTGTGTATAAGTGGAGGTCATGACTGGGGTTTAAGACTGACTGTGAGCCTGAGTGATTAGAGCGCATGTGATTAAAAATTTACTTGTGGGCATCTCGGCTCACCGCGGAGAACTGAGGGAATGTGTGTGCGTGCGCTGATTTTAGCCTAAGCAAGATTAATGCTCCATGTTAACAAACCTCTTGATTTGACCCTGGCCAGCCGGCAGAAGCGTGCACACACACACACACACACACACAGACACCCACACTCTCACGCACACACCATCCACTTGAGCCCCTGTTAGGTTGATGATGATGGCCTTGAGCAACCCTCCTTGCAGCAGCATCAAGCATGCACGCACACACACACACACACACACACACACACACACACACACACACACACACACACACTGAAAACTGTCCAACATTCAGCCACTTTGATGCATTAGTGCAAAGGTGCATTCTCTCCTCATTGTGTCTTGGGAGCAAATAGATTTTGATGTGCAGGCGTGCACCTTATTTTAGATTAGAGGCTTTGTTGGATACAAAAAGGGAAAGTGTAAAGTTGAAAATGCCCTCTTACCCCCCCCCTCCTCCCCATGGTGCTGCATATCATTGATATCCCTGGGTCTGATTGATTCCTCAGAGAGCCCATCAGCCTCCCCAGATGAAGAAGAAGAGGCATCAGTAATTTCTTGTATAATTGTTAGAGAGCTAAGACTTCATAATGAAAATTGAATGTCAGGGTGCTCTTTATTCCTTGTCAAGAAATGAGAAAGGCTTTTATCCTGGTTCCCTGCTATGTGTGGTTCTGACTGCGGTTGCTGGTGCCAGATTAAGACAGATGGGCGAGGGTTTTGTCAGGGTTTGGGCCCGGCTCCAGGGAGCTGCCCTTGGTAGGAACGTTTTCATCTACTTGTAGATGTCCAATAGCCAGATACCAGCAGACCCTGGATTAAAGCGGTCTGGGCAGAAAGATTATGGGAGCCTGTATCTGGATGGCCCTGCTGTTCCACACAACACAAAAAATGCATTATTCATTATTAATACTGGGAGCATCTCAGTCTGACTGCTGCTGTTATTGTTGGGTATACTTCCATATTGCGGATTTGTCTCTTTTCCACCAAAACGCAAGTCCTGACCTTGAATTTTTCATTGAGAGACTCTCTGCTCTTCAGAGTTTTGGAAAGTGTTTGAGTGAACCAAAGCCTGAGGTTGTTTTTACTCGTAACTCTGAATAGCACCATGACCAAACTGATTATGTGTAATAAAAGCAGCAAAGATGTATTTGTTGGGTTAGTCTAGTCAGAGAAGATACAATGCAGGAGAACCTTGGAGGTTTACCAAGAAATATGCAGATTTTTATAGATTTACACAAATACATCAAATTTCAAAATACACTGAAGTTACTGTTTTTTGTGACTCTCATAATGACAATAAGTGATGATAAGACTTTTTTTTAATGATGAAAAAGGCCTCTCCTAGAGTTTGATTAATATTAAATTATGCTTAATGCAGTTAGCATTACGATAATTCTTTGTCAGAATATAAATTAGATCAATATTAGTATATTGATCTAATCTGTGGCAGCAAAACAAGCCCAACCAGCCCTCCACCACCGTGCTTAACAGTTAGTATGAGGTATTTTTATGCTGTGTTTGTTATTCTTTGAACATGGCGTTGTGCATTATAGTTCTAGCATCTCCACTTTGGTCTCATCAGTCCAAAGGATTTTGTTCCAGAAGGCATGTGGTTTGTTCAGCTGCAAATTTCAAACCTAAGCTGTTCTGCCATGTTCTTTTTTAGAGAGTGGAGGCTTTCTCCTGGTAACCCTTCCAAACATCAAGGCCTGTAGAGTGTGAGATGTGGTTTTGGGGGTTTTTTGCAATTTCTCTCAGCATTGCACAGTCTGACCTTGGGGTGAATTTGCTGGGACGCCCCCTTCTGGGGAGCTTACTCCAGACCAGCAAACTCCCCAAATTTCTGCTTTTATAGAGGTACTCACACTTGCTGCTTTTTACCTCGTGATTCCTGTGTAACCAGAGCTGCATAAAGTTTTATGAAAGCTCTTTTTCAAATGACTGTATTTATGATACTCAACATTCATTACAGTCAACCTACCACAGGATCACACGAGCTCATGCAGGATTTTTTTCCATAAGATTATGTAGTTATAAGTTCATCCTTAATCTTTGGAACAACAGTTTCACCACTGTGTCCATTTAATAACTGGTCTGGAGCTTTCATTTTTTTATATTACATGACCTTAAGTAGCAATAGCCAACATGGATGTAAAGTCTTAGTAAAATCCGCTCAGTAAAAATGGATGTTTGCATGTACATAAAGCAAAACTAAAATAAGCTGTGTAGGTGATCAAACAAAGAGCTAGTAAATAGTGTACTTTTCCCCCAACAAACCGCAACACTGAGCATAGCTGTAACTAGTTTTGCCCACCAAGTTATGATTAAACTTCTTATTTTGATCAAGATTATCAGATTGGAGTTTTTGCCATAATTGGATTATTTCTTCCAATGGGATGAAAGTGAACTGCTGGCACAAACTCATACTGAGGTTTACCTTTTTTTTTTTTGCTTTTTAAATTGATTTCTGTGGAAGCGAACCCCACCTAAGGCACTGAAATGAAATAATCAGAGATACAGTTGGCACGTTTGTGTACCCTGGCATCAATGGCAGTTCTGATCAAAAAAGTTGGGCGGGGTATTTACCTCTCGTTGTTGCTCCCATGACCCTGGATGACCCCCCCCCTTACGCAAGGGGTAGCAAGACAGGGCTTATAGCATACATACTGTGTCACAAAAAGCAGAGCACAAGAACAATGATAATGGTCAGGATGGACACACTGTTGTTGCCATTCTGAACTGAATATTACTTTTCCACACAGTGTTCAGTGCAGCCCTTCTTCAGAAAAAGTGCTGCAGCATATGATAAGGGAATTATATTTGCCTTTGCCTCAGTATGAAAAAAACAGAGTTTCCTTTTAATATACTAAACTCTTATTCATTAGATTCCAAGGAGCAAGATGAAGCGCGTGGATCAATAGAGGACACCTCCCAGGGCTGAGCAGTGCTGACAAATGCATTGCTATTTATTGTTGAACACTGCAATAGTTAGATGATGATGATGATCCATTTTAGGCTTAAGTCAAAGTAAATAATTTTTTACCAGCAGATTCATTTTACCCTTTAAGCCTGTGGCATTGTTTATTTCACCTAAGAGCTTGAATTATTGAAATTGGAGTGTTTGTCATAATTTTTTTATTCTCTGTGATGAGGGGGGTGCAGAAAAAACACGACACAAGTCATGCTTTTGATATTTTTTTTTTCAGTTTCCTTGTGATTATTCTCTTTTCATTTTTACCACCCGCCTTGCACCTCTTTCATCCTAAAACAATATGTTTGGTTGAATAAAGAGGATGAAGTGAGGGTGCTGAGCTGCCTGGGCAGGTGAGTAAAAACCTCTGTGAAGTGCTGAGATGTTTCTTCCGGAGCCTGCCAGTGTCAGCTTAGAGACGGGTTTTACCCCCCTTTACTCCTTTCACCTGCATGTGAATGTTTGCGATTTTAATTATGAGGTCTGCTTCCCTGTGGACGTGCATATGTGCTTTATTTATTCACAGCAGCATCTGTGCACTTTTGTGCGTATTGGGTGGAGTTTTGGTGCACAGGGCTGCCCAACCCTGGGGGATTCTAGTCTGGCCCCTTAATTAATCCGTTTTCTGGCCGGAGGGCCTCTGTTATCTGGCCATTACAGAGAAGCTGGCTGAGTCCTAACAGCACGATCTTTGAGAGCAGAACACAGGTAAACTCGCACAAAAAAACAACACACACATACACACAGTTGTGCTTTTAGCCAAGCGAGGACTCGCAGTTCACACGATAAAATGTTTTCCTTAACTCCTAATGAATACCGATTAAAAAAGCAAGTTCAAACAAAATGGATCAACAACACAAAATCAGTTAACAGCCCTTTCATATGATCAAGCTTGCAAATACAGCTTAACTTAATAAAAAGAGAAAATCCTAAAATAATGCTAAAACTGTAAAAAGATGCCTGGGTTTGCATTGGCTACATACCCCACGTTTTACCACCTAGCCCCACTGATAATATCAGCACTACACTGCATGATGACACTGAGACACTTGATTCTCCTCTTCTTTGACTTCAAAAAGTCAACCAGTAGTCAAAAGTTAAGCTTTTGTCCTCAGTTTCCAAAAAATGTCCTAACTTAACATGTTCACAAACAGAATTGCAAGAGAACAGACACACAAACGCAGATACAAGAGTAAGCATGGCACAGGAGCACTGTAAATACAGGTGTGTAAGCAAAAGGATATGCACATGTGCACGCTTGCACACACAAAACTGTGCACATAAAAGCAGATACCAGCATGCTCGTAATCTCAAAAAAAAATAAAAAATCATACAAACACTTTTGTCAAAAACACTGAGTGGAAATTTTTGTGCCCTTGGCATTTACAGAAATATTACAACTATATTACAAAAAAATGCTACACTTAAATGAAAATAAATTGTTTTTGTGTTAAAGTAAACAATGTGCCATTTCAACATTTTTTTTTGTAGTTGATATTTTCTGGATTTGTTCCTTGTTTATACTCTCAGTTTAGTTTACTTTTGGTACCTTTTGGAAGTAAGATTATTGTGGTTATAGTTGTAACTTATTTTCAGTTTCTTGTGACCCTCATCTTTCTTTGTATGTTCTCATTAATCATCTTTGTGTTAAGTGTTTGTATGTCATGTTACTTCCTGTGTTGATAGTCATTTGTCTCATGTGTCTTAATTTTCGCTTCCTTGCCTTGTTGTTGTAATCACTCAGCCTAAATAAAAGTTAGTTTTTGAATCATCAGTTTGTCTGGGAATCCTGCATCTGGGTCCTCTTCCTGAAAAACTTTATTTCATGACAGTCATTGGTGTTAAGGTCTTTATGGTTAACACGAGGGACGTTCCTCAGTGGCTCTTGGTAACACCAGCGACTCTCATGCATAGACAAACTTTAGAAATAGCTGTTCATTGAGTTGTTTTACAGAAAATAATAATGTTTTATGCAAATTCTTTTATCGTTATGAATCCTCCTATTCCCAGATACTGCATACTCTTAAAATAGTTGCCCAAGTCATTTTTAATTAAAGTTACATTTTTCCTAAATCACCATATTTTCAATGTTTTGTTCAGTTTTTTTTAGTCTTTTCTGAAAAACCTGGAAAAAATGACTTGGGCCATTATTTTCAAGAGGGTGACGATATATGAACATCATAGGAACAGGGATTTAAAATAAAATTTTAAAACACATAGATGGTAATTGCTGTGTCGTGACAATGTTCGTGCAAAGTTTCACCTAATAACAAGGAGACGGTTACATACAAACATACGCTACGATCATTATTATAAAATTTAACTGTTCTTCATATATTTTCATTGTTATTGCAAATGTTTATGCAAATGAAGATTATATTTAATATTTTTAACAAACCTGATTAAAACTGATAAAAGATGATCTCGTTATTTACAGTCTTTAAGTAAATATACAAAAAGATGTGAGTACATAAAATCAAGAAGCAATTTAAAATCCCAGAACTCTACATTTTTTTATTTTTTTTTTAACTTCTCCTGTAACACACATCACTTCATCCACCTGACCGCAGCAGGGTCAGGGTGTTTGGTTGAGATGCTCGAGCGATGTGTGAAATCTGATTACAGTCTTACACAGCTTCTCTCAGCGGCGGGAGGGCGATCACTGTTACTGCCGCCTCGCCTGTCCCGTCTGGCTGCCCCCCTCCTGATATTCCTCTTCCCCTCTGTGGGACTCTGTCTGCATCACTACTCTGTGTAATGGTACTGTCTGGCCCAGTGGGTAGATCACATGTTTTTTCCTACAACAGCTGATGCAATCTGCTCAGGTGCTGTAGAAATAAAACTTCAAAGAAAAGGTGAAACTTTTTGTGTTCATGTGGACATTGTTTTTGCACCACAGCAAAAATCTGAGGGAAAATAACCTAACTTAAGTGTCACTGTCTCCAATATTATTGGACTCTTTTAAGGCTAAAATTTATGCTGATGTTAAGCAGTGACACCAAGAGAACTCCTCAGTACACAGCAATGAGGACATAAATAATCTTGTGCTTTTATTGGATAAATTCAGAAACATATCCAAAAAAAACAAACAAAACAGAGGCCACGTGATCAAATCTCCAGAAAGGAATATTTAATTCACTTGCAAGAAAATGAAAGGAGCATGTACATCAGTACAAGTTCAGTTAGTTCTCCGCTGCAAGTCATGTTTTATACACACACACTTGAGCACATGAACAGGAAACAGGAAAGCACACAAACACAGTTTTCTCTAAGCAAAATAATAGCTGATTTTGCACCTTAGTTAACCGCATGACGTTAGTATAACCTCAAGTCTATCTCATTTCAAAGAAACACATTCCAATAATAGGTCATAAGGTTATAGAAAATTTTCCCCACATACACAGTCAACTCAAATGAGCAATATATATGCATGTAATATAAGCATAATTATTATACAAAAATGGTTATCATACTATTACAAAATTTATTTTTCCAACAGCTTTAAATGTGAAAGAAGTATTTTTTATGAATTGCCACTTGGCTTTGATGTGCTTAACACTCAGTAAATTTGGGAAAAAGATTAGCCTGTGCCAGATAATTATGGCCTTAGTCATACAGGCCGGTTAGAGACCGGTTAGCAACCATCTGGCAACCAACCGGTTATTAGAGGAAAATTATGTATTTCTGAAATGATTACAAGTAATTGCTAGCGGCTGCTTGCTGACGCTGGACCTCAAATATCCTTGTGATTGCTTTGGTCACAAGCAGATTGCTGCGATCAACTAAAAATGCCTTCTTGTCTGCAGACACGTGCCATTTTACCCTCCAAGCTACAGTTAAACTTAAGAACAAAGGACGTTTGCCTTCAAAGTAAACACTGTTCCTTACTGCAGCAGCCAACACACGTCAGGTTTGCAGGGCACTTTTCACAGTTTCATAGTAGTTTGCAAGTATTTACAGCTAAGTCAGCGTCTGACATGCAAAGAACGGGTGATGGCGGCAACCTGCTAGTGACCAAAGCAGTCACAAGGTGGTTTTCAGTACAATACTGTATTTGGTGACCTCATCAGTGGTCTCAGAATACATACTTTTCCCTAGTGACTGGAGGTCACTGACTGGTTTCCAGGCTCGTGTGACTGGGGCTTTAGCAACTGATTACATAGTGACTGCCAGCAATCTCCAACAACCACTGGTCCGGGAATACACATTTTCCCCTTGCAACAGGTGGTTGCCAGATGGTTGCTAACCAGTCTCTAGGCCTTTATGAGACAAAGGTATACATTTTCTTTTTCAGATGTGTTAACTTGCTTGATAAGAAATGTATATGGTTAAAGTTGTAGATTGATAGAAAACGGCAAAGTATTACTAATTTCACTAACTATGGTATTCAAATTTTCCAATAAAGTACATGGTGAATCACTTCTACAAGCCAACTAGTTTGCTATCTTTCAGCTCACTTCTAACTCCCCACAATCCTTTCTTATTGTTATCTGGATACTATGCTCAACTGTAACTTGGGAGAAGAGACGGACCTATTTAAAACAAAATCTGAAAGAGCATTTGGACACAGAAATGAGCAGTTCATCAGACTTAACATTTGGGTCTGATAAAAAAAGAAAAATACAGTGGTCCCTCGCTACATCGCGGTTCACTTATTGCAGCTTCACTGTATTGCGGATTTTAATAAAATATTACTAATTCTGTTTCGCAGTTTTCACTATATTTCACTATATAGGTATTTACACCCCATAACTATGTTCATCACTCGGATGAAGAGATAAATTCTAATTCTTTTTTTTTAACTGTAAAGGCTCCTTTAATCATTGAAGGCATCTCTTGATTGTAGATTTTAACAACAGCACACCTGTCTCCTCAAGAGTGTTCTTGACTTGGTTAGATGTGAAGTTGGTTTTAGTTGTCTGCTGTGGTCTTTCAGGGTTTTGAGTGTTGCTGAGCTGGTCAGCAACACTATCAGTGACAGCATTCATTCTTTAAAAGAATCAGTGCTGTCCCTGATAGTTTTGGGTTCAACACTTGGAATCAACTCCGGATGTGTTACCTTAGTTTGTTAGTTTGTCATAGAATAATGAGGTCCTGGTTATGAAACTGCTTGTCAGTAAAGTGTCCAATTACTTTTGAGTCTCTGGAAATGAAATGGGGGGGCTGTGTATAAATATGACTATGGTTCCTCAGAGTTAATACAAGTTAGACCCCTTGAATTAAAGCTGAACATCTGCACTTCAATCACGTTTTGATTTCAAATCCACTGTGATGATATACAGACAAAATTACAAAATGTGTTATTGTCCAAACACCTCACCAAGTCCAAGTCCTGCGTTATCGCTTGTCTTCAAGCTCTTTCCCATATTGTGATTCTACATAATGTCATGATCCTGGGCCGGTGGCCCAGTGTGCATTATGTTTGTTTTGTTACACCTTTGGATTTTGGTTTGTCTTGTGTTTAGTTGTTGTGTTTGAGTTCCTGTTTCCTCATGTTTTGTGATCTGTGTTCAGGTGTTTTTCCGTCTGGTGTCAAGTCTGTTGTGTTTTGCTTTCCATGCTCCATGTTTATCGTTCCTATGTATGATGTCTCATGTCTTGAGTTTGGCTTGACGTCCCAGTGTTCCCTGTGTGTTGTATTTAGAGTTCTGTTATGGTCTGGTTTGGTTTTCTATGTTAAGTTTGCGTATGTGTTTTGTTTAGTCACTTCCTGTTTTAGTTTGACAGTCTTGTGTTCCTTGTGTTTTGTATTTAGTTTTGCTTCCCCTTGTCTCGTCTGGTTGATTCTGTTCAGCTTTGCCCTCACCTGTTGGATTTTCCCTGATTACCTAGTGTGTGTATTTAAGTGCTCAGTCTGTGTCTAGTCCTTGTTGTGTTGTAGTTGGTTTCCCTCTGCTGTGTGCTTTATGTTATGCCACGTTCAAGTTTACACTCATCTTCATGTCTATGTTTATGCTATTAAAGCTTTGATTAATACTTGAGCTCCTCGCCTCATGAGTCCTGCACTGGGGTCCTCTGCTACGCTGGCCACAGCAACCTGACACAAAAAAGTGAAACTGAATCATACAACTCCAGCTGCACACACAGAGTGACAAGCTTGTCCTCCATTTCTGATACTCAGTGGTGTCAAATCTACACAGCATTGAGGCAAAGTTGATACATCACAACGCTTACATAAACTTTGTATAAACTTTGTATGTAAACGTGGAGCCCTGAAACTTCTCTTAGCATTTGGAGTGAACAGAACATTACAGCTACTGTACATGTGGGCTGCTTCAACAGGAAAATAAATCTAAACACTGAGATATAGTTGAATGGGAAAGTACTGAAATATTTAGTTTTACTCAATCATGGTCTGAACAGCATAAGGGCCTCACTGTACTACTATTTGACCTATTACATTGTTTCCATGTTCTTTCATTTTGCTGGGCAGACAGACCAACCATTCACACCAGGAGAAGGCTCTTCTGCTTTTCTGTGAAACTGGGAGGAAAAAGTCAAACCACAAGGACTTTGTTCGACTTAGAAGCCTCGGACTTTTATCCTCCTCCATTTGCTCTGCAACTTGCCTTTATCTTTTCAATGACTCTCTGTTTGCATATTTTCTCTCAGCTCAACACTTTTTCTCTATTTGTATCTCATCTGTGTGATCATCTGCATGGTGAATATCTCTGCTTATTCTCCTGCTTTGTTCCTGCCATCATTGTCTGTGTTTTATGTCCTGCCTCCAGTGATGCACTAATAAAAAAGCATACCTCCGGCGCTGTAAAGCAGTATCACAAAGGACAGTTGCATTTTTATAGCAGTATTACCTAAGAAACCCGGGTCAGTTGTTCTTCTTTCTCTTGCCAAAAAACCCCCAGCCCTTCCATGAGTTTTTTCTGTGTTGCCTCACTTTTTTCCCCCTCCTCAGTCCATTCCCGCTTCTCTCCACACCAAAGTTTTGCCGCAGGCAGCATGCCATCTGCTTTTGACATTTTCAGAATGAGGAGAACTTGTGAGAACAGCCTGTTTATTGTGGTTAATTATTCAAACGGCGTCTCTCGGTTATCTAGAGGTACTGCCTGGCGCAAAGCTGGACTGACACTCTGTGGAGAATCCAGAATTTTGAATCCATCATTCCGATTCTGTTCTTCCCCAGTCTGTAAGTTACAGTTGGAGCTCACAGCAGAATAAGACACTCCTATTGTTCGTCCAGCAATTAATCTTTGACTCCCCCTGTGACACTGAGCACAGAAACATGAGTGTGAAAGACTTAACAATGGGCCAACAATTTGCCTGTGAAAACCACAGCAGAGCGCCTCTGTGGCATTCTGCTCATAGTGGGCATGTCTGGTGGCCCACCAGTAAATGATCTTAAATGGGGTATTGGACTAATTTTACAAATCAAAGTTTGTTTTTATCAAGAGCTATGAAATTTGCCTCTGTCATAAAAAGGCAGAACATTAACAAACTTTTAGTGCTGATAAGTTTAGGAATTACAAAGTCCAGGGCTGAACAGAGAGCAAAACTACGGAATCCAATCAGAAAACACTAGGAACACCAACAGAGGGATTACTCAGCTAAAAGGTCACACAGCTACTCAGACAACACGACAAATTATAAAGGGAGACTGAGACAATATATACACGAGATACCGAGGGGCGAGGTGACAGGTGGGGAACTAACACGAGAAATATAACGAGACAGCGGAAGTTTAACTCGACACAAGAATATAAATTATAAAGGACCTGTAAGTAGCAGGGGAAAACAAGACTTGCAAACAGCAATCTTAAGAACCCAGGGACCATGACGAGGTTTAACTCTAACCTGCTCCTCATCTCCACTTCAGGCTATTGGATCCAGGCTTGTTAAGTTGGCTTGTGGGTAATGCAGGTTTCAGGCTTCGATGGAAGAATGTGTCACATGAATCAGAGTCAGTCACTTTTAGTCATTCGGTAAAAGGAATTTAATAGGTTTAAACTTTCTAAGCAATCTGATACTGCCCAGGAATGGCTGATGGTCTCCATAGTCCAATCATCCTGTCATCTCCCTGGGAGATCACCAATAACTGACACCACCAGCTGAACAGCTAAAAGGATATTAAGCCATAACATTTGCCTGATTTACTCGCTCTTTCTGTATCTCACCTTTCTCCTCTGCTCTCCAGTGGGAACTCACTGCACACCTGTTGCAAGAGTCTGTTATATGTGAGGATGCCAACAAGTGTGTCAAGTATCATTAAAATTTAATATCAAGCTAATAATAGTGATAATGTAATGCATTAATGGAAACAAACTAAAAATACCAACTCATCTAATTTTACAGAAGAATTTCCTTCCTGCTCACACCTAGCTGTACTACAGTAACCTTGTGGAATACACTTCCATATAGCTTCTTCCAGAATATTATTCCGTTGTCATATGCGGTGAACCAGGTGGAAACAGTTCATTTGAAAATTGGGGTGTTAGGTTAATCTGTAGGCTGTTGAGAGTACACTACAGTATGTTCACTACTGCCTATTTGCATTTCTGTAACTATCACAGAGGCGCTGGGTTTTTAATTATTAAGCATCGCTGCTAGTGGGCGAGCAGAAGCCCGTGGTGCCTGTAACAGCTGCTAGTGCTCTTTAGACCTCATTTACATTATTCTGTCCACATCAGTTATCAGTACTGTGCTCCTATTAAAATATTTTAAACAAGGTTCTGAAAATTTGTCAAAAATAAAATGTGGTTCAATGTATTTTCATCAGCAAAATGTACAACCCCAATTCCAAACAAGTTTGGATGCTGTGAAAAATGTAAATAAAAACACAATGCAATGATTTAAAAATATCACAAACCCATATTTTATTCACAATAGTGCATAGAAAACATTATCAAATGTTTAAACTTTAGTCATTTTATTATTTATTTTGAATTTGATGGCAGCAACACCGAAAAAAAATGAGACAGGGGAACAAAAGACTGGACAGATAAATGGTGCTAAAGAGAAACAGCTGGAGGAACATTTTGCAACTAATTATGTTATTCAGCAACAGGTGAATGACTGGATATAGAAAGAGCATCTTAGAGGGGCAGAGTTTCTCAGAAGTAAAGATGGGCAGGGTCACTAAAAAACTGCATCTCTGATGGTATGAGGGTGCATTGTAGACCTGGCAGCTTGCACGCCTGAAAGGGGAAGGCCTTGCATATTTCAGCAAGACAATGCTAAACCGCAGCTATTACAGCAGCATGGCTTTATGGTGGTTCAGGTGCTAAACTGGTCTGCCTGCAGTCCAGACCTTTCACCAACTGAAAACATTTAGAGCATTATGAAATTAATAATACAACAAAGAAGCCCCAGGACTATATCTATCAGACAAAAATGGGACAGTATCCCTTTCCCATAAGTCCAGCAGCTGCTCTCCTCAGTTCCCAGACATTACAGACTGAAGAGGAGATACTACACAGGGGTAAACATGACCCTGTCCCAGTGGTTCTGAGATGTGTTGCTGCCATCAAATTCAAAATGAGCTGATAACTTTATTAAAATGGTAAATTTTTTCAATTTAATATGTTTTCAATTTTCTATTGTGTGAAAAATATGAGTTTATGAGATTTACAGATCATTGCATTCTGTTTACATTTTACACAGCAGCCCAACTTGTTCTGCATTGGGGATGTATATGACTGTGCTAAATATGTAATGAAGCATCATAATTCCATCATTGATGGCAATAGTATTCATAGTAAATGATATTTATCCATTTTCTTTGGCTAATGAACTTTAAAATAACTTTTTCTAACCTCTATTGTAGTTTCTACATAGTGCTAATTAGTCACTGCTAGCATCCTAAACATTATATTTGCTAAACGTCAACACTTTAGTCTAGCTCTTAAACACTTTGAAAGTGCAGCTCACAGAGCCGATAGCATGGCTGTTTACTCTCATGCTAGCATGTACTCCAAGAGTATAATTTAAAACAAGTATTAGAGGAACAGTTTCACATATTAGCAAGCTTCCATGTGATCCACAACTTTGGTTTTAACCAGCTTTATTTGCTCATAAACTAGCAACAAAAGGTAGCAGTTCTTGCCAAATTCCTCTCATTCTTCCTTTGTTTTGGATTACTATTCCGTGCCAGTCCTTGGTGACGAGCTTCCGTTTGCCAAGTTTAATCAGAACTGGACATCCGTTCTGCCTGTTCCGCTCACTAATTACTCTACAAGTTATCCTGCAACACTGACTGCAATATTATGGTTTATTTGCTGTTTAATTTCTCAATTATCACCGCAGACGCAACCAGAATTAACCAGGGACCTCTTTTATATCACTATGATAAACTGTGTGATCTACCTGCTTCACAAATAATCAACAAGCTAGACACCCAATTAAGCCCATTTGACCCAATCATAATTGGGTTTGAATAAGGACGGCGCCTTCTCTGGTGCTTTTTAATTGTGTGCAGGGATTTTCACTATAATAACATGTATTGATGGTTCCTATTGTTGCTTGCATGCTGGATTATTGGCTCATTGGCCTATGTTATGCAAGGGTGAATGTTTAGGATCAAGGGTAGTGGTATCAATTGCAAGATCAGATTTTGTCTATGTAATGTTTTCCTTTATATGCCCTATTTTGTTGTTGTTCTTGTTTTGCTGTGTGGTTAATACAGTTTTGGGGGGCAGGTTAAATCCATGAAAAAACTCCCACTCATGACAATGCAGAGCTGCTCAAGGATGTTTACCTGTGTGCCTCCTAGGTCTGGTTTTCCCGTGCTTTCTCGTGTTCCCTGGATTCCTTTTGGGCTTTGTACACTTCACCAAAATTCACCAGTAAAGACTCACCTTATGTTAATTCTGTCTTCAGTGTCCTGCATTTCCCCAGTTAAATCCTACACTCCACACAACACCTTATGAAGTGTGCTGATATATAATGAGATTTCAGACTGTGAACACTTTGTAGCTTTGACTCTGACTTTATTTCGCTGATTATTCCCTACTATCCCCAGGGAAACAAAGAAATCATCTGACATTTAGTCAGAGCAAAACTGATGTGACACAGTGGATAAACATCAGGCACTTTCATTGCTACATGTTATCTTATTTGCATATGGACTATATTATAGCTGGATTAACTAGCTGAGTTTTGGCATTGAAATTCAAGCAACTGACAATCATTTAGCTCTGACAATTCAAACCAAAAAAAAAAGTGCAGCTGAGGGTAAATGCCATTAGTTTTTTGCATTAAACCAAACAAATACATATTATATTACAATGCCTTTATTGGAGCGTTGGGGGACTGAAAGTCATCAAACATCTGTATAAAATTTCATGAGACTGATAGTAGTTAAGGTTCTGCTAGCATGGCTAAAAAACACTGTATCTTGTGCAGCTGCTTAATATTGGCGTTTTGATGTGGAAGTGGTGAAGATTTTTTCTCTGCAAGAGAAAATCCATTTCATGTTCAAGTACCTTTCAGTAACCTAACAAACAACAGGGAAGAGCAGGCCTTGGGCAGGAATGAACAATAAAGATGTTTCTACGTATTTTAGCAGGCCTCTACACTACAGGCTGCTTCCCTCTGAAAAATAAAAAAGCAATTTGGATCATATGCACTCAAAAGGCTGCTGTTTTTTGTCTGGGTGAGTAGTAAGTGTCTATGTACATGCCTACAGTTCAATCCAGAGGGGCGTGATGTATTTGTATGTTTGCGTGTGTATGTTCAGAGGAAATGCTCTTTCAAAATATCACTCCTTCCTCTTTCTGCATTCATATTCTGCTCAGGGTACTCAATGTGCCTTTTGCAACTCAGCTGTTCATTTACATAAGACACAGCCTTCTACTTTGCCAAATTAATTTGATGTTCTGAGGCTAAAGCCAGAAAGCATCTTCACAGGATGGAGCCGCAGCTTCCTGTTGGCCAGACTGGCCCTACCTGAGGAGTTCACGTGCACTAAGCTAGCACACTTTGTTTTGCTGCTGCTACAGAACTGCAATTGTAGGATTTACATAAAGCCCCCTGTGCCACTGCTCTGTCTTTAAGCCTGGCACCAATTACTAGTGAGAGAGCAGAGTGATCCAGCAGGTTCGTTTGGACAAGAGCCTATTTTATATTCTTGGTTTATTGGATGACAGTTTATTCTGCTGCAGTGTGCCACTTTTTTTCCCCTCTACTCACTAAAGATGAAAGAGAGCGCGCCACTTCATCAGCATGACAAACAAGCAAGATTTGTGAATCTAAAACACACCAGCTTCTCTCATAATTACTATATATTTTCAGCAGAAACCCTTTACCAAATCCCTCAACTGGAGTATTTCAAACTGAAGAGCTTTGACTGTGCCAGCACCAGAGCAGAAAACCAAAAGAGCTGCCTGCACACTGCAATTAAGTTGAGACGCTGTCACAATAGGAGACAGAAGGAACATTAAAGACTCCTCTGAGCCACAGTGGAATATGTACAAGCTTGTTTAAAAAGCTTGTTGGCTTTTATCAGTAAGTTGCAAATGCTCCTGAAGTGGACAGACAGATGGGGTGGCCTTTGGTAATTAGTAAAACAGACAGTATGTGGATCAAATCCAGAGCAGCGTAGAAGGCAGTGGGCAATGATTTTGTTTATGATGCAGATCACTTAAAGATAGGAGTATCAAGCCATATTAAGACGCATACATGTACAGTATAAGTGATCACTTATGCAGTCGAGTTTTGGCTGTGAGCTGCAACTAGCCTGCCTCTTTTAAAGTAGAAAAAAATGAGCCTTTTAGCTGAAATCTTGGCATATGTCAGCTTGGTGTGCAGTGTGTCCTTAAAAAAAATGAGGAAAGTGGACAAGTGAAGGACAAAAGAAGTGTCAGGCCTAAAAGACTGTCTACAGCAGATGAACAGTATCGGAAAGTCAAAAAACAGGGGGAAAAAATCCAGCAAAGACCGGACAAAGGACCTGAAAGATGCTTCTGGACCTTCAGTTGATCTGCATCTACTTCAGCATCTACTGTTTAATGAAGCTTTATCAGTGGAAGGGTGGCTGTCAGGAAGCCGTTCTTAAGGAAGGGAAACAGGGAGAGAAGGCTGAGTTATGCCAGATTACGCAAGAACTGGGCTGAAAAACAGAGGCAACAGGTATGTTTGCATGTTGTGATTATTTTAAAATGGGAGTCTATGGGGGTTCGCTTTTGGAGTCAGCCTCAAGTGGCCGTTCATTGAACTGCAGTTTTAGCAACCATTGCATTGCCGCTTGAACTTCACGAACCCTTAAGTCTTAAAATTTCTAGGGCTGTGTTATACCATGTTGTATTGTGTTGTCTGAATGTTTCCTCAAGTACAGAATGGGGGGGAGGGGGGTCATTGCAAAAGCTGCAAGATGTGCCATTATTGGTTTTTCAACATCCCGGCATGTTTTTGATGCGTGGATAGAGGACATAGGTGCAGAAAGGTTTCTGAGCCCTCTGAAAGCACCTCGGATAAAGCATACTGGAAGCTTCAGTAGTGTTTTTTTTTTTTTAAATGAAAAAGCTCTACTTGCTGTCGCTGTATTGTAGCAGTGAAAAGCTTTCTTCAGCCTTTGCCACTGTAATTCAGATGCTATCTCAAATCTGTTGTTGAGGCAAAAGGCAACACATTTCAGTGTGTGGATTAGGCCATAGATGATGTCTATACAAGGAGGAAAAAAAAACAAAACAGAAGATGTGCCTGTCATTTGACTTTGCTGAAGGGAACATTGTGCTGCTGATGCTCTGTCTCTCTCTCCCGTTCTTTCCCTGGATTTGGCTTAAGGCTTTTGTTAGTAAGAAATGATCTAAAAGGCTTTCATCAACACGCACATGAGTACAAGGCCCGATGTTGATTCTGCCCGCTCATTTGGTCTAAGGCCTCTTTCATTTTCTCCTGACATGTTCTCTGGTTGTCTTTTGTCAAATCTCATCTTTCTCCCTCGCTGTGCCCCCCCGCCTCTCATCCTTCTCTCTGTCTCCCCGTCCTTCACTCACCCCACATCCCCATATTCTCCCCCGTTTTCCCCCCTCTGCTCTCTTATCACTCTCTCTGGGGGGTCATTTGGGGCGAGATAAAGCCTGTATGTGTGGGTCCACGGGGAGTCTACCCTCCAGACAAGTAATGATCCAGACACGCTCTTAGGCGCAGTCATGCACAAACACGCGCACACAAAGGCAAGCAAACACCACTGTGCAATCACACAGACACACACACCTACACATTACCTTACATGTTACAGTGTAATTCTGTCTCTGACAGTTCCAGAAACAGGGTGGGGCACATTGTGAAAAAGCACTATAGGGACACTGGCAAGAGAGCCCTCACTTCCTTTACTGTAAAGATAAAGGGCTGGAAGATGGTGAGATGGGGTGAGGAAAAGCCCAGCAGAGAGGACGCATGGAGGAGGGGGGTGGGTCAGTGAGGTGCAGCAAAGATTAAAGTAATGAGAATAGGAGGGAAGAGACTGTGGGTAGAGAGCGATAAGAGAAGTAGTCTTTGCACGGGTGGAGACACAAGCTGTGATTCCCACCCACACCCCCGGACAAAATAAAAAGTGTTTGATTTGCACAGATTCATTGCGGTGTTTATTGACTGACTCGCGTTGAGCCCCACCCTCCAAGTTCAGAAGGATTAGCACTGCTTATCTTGTAACAACGAATCTGACCTTTTAGCAAAATTCATACGACGCAGCAGCTACTGTGAACTTTTCAATCAACGTTACTGACGCTTGCATGAGTAAATTAAATTAATTTCACTGGTTCGTATCTGCAGCGAGGAATAAAAGAATGCAAATACATGATCCTGGTAGAAAAATCAAGGATTAAAGAGTAGTCAGATGTGAAGACACTGAGAGTCACTGAGGCTCCTGAAAGCTACCTCAGAGGCAGTTTTTTTAACCTCTGATGTGACAGTTTTGGAAAAGAAACAGTAAAACAGCAGCATACTTGTTGAAAAATGTATTTTAATGCACATATTTTACTGACCAAAACCAGACCAGGCTTGGAAGCCTCCTGTGTCAACACTGAAATAAAATGCTTATTTGTCTCACAGTGCTATGTTTTGACTTCATAAAACTGTCAGTCATGACCACTTTATGCAGCAGTATGCAAGGCTGTAGTTCACTCTTTAATTTTTATGTGCACAGCAGCATGTAACACCGTGCTTTCCCCCTTTTGCTCTGCTTTTAAGACCTTAAACCGATCGGCAGCTGTGGCTGAGGAGGTGTGGGGGGGTCGATCCTTTGGGCGAGACACCGAACCCTAAATTACACTCGATGCATCAATCAGTGTCAGTGTGAGTGCGTGCGTGATAGCTAGAAAGCACTTGATGGTGTAGAATATAGTGCTGTAATGAATTCCTAAAATGTAAGGAAATGAGGTGTGGCTATTGCAAGGTGATATATAGATATCAGTGTCAGGTAAAATAGAAATGAAAAAAGTTGCTAAAAATGACAATTGTAATGGACGTAAATGCAAATGCCTCTGTGAGGTGAAATTTACAGAAATAATGAAATGATCACATCTCATTCATTTTTCATTTCTAGAAGAGAAAAGACATAAAGGACGATGCTGATCTCGAATCTCGTTCTAGTGCTTTTAATTCTGTCATACCCTCATCACCGGTTGTACGCTGATACATCAAAAAGCACCTTTATCTCGCTGTCACTGGAGTGCATGACTTCCCAATATTGCCTTAAAGCACCCGTCTAACCCGAGTATGAAATGGGTTTAAAAATATCTCTGCTCTTGGAGGATCTTTAGCTTCGCTCGGCAGCATTAAGCAGAAGGGTGGAGCAGTGGAGACACGGGCGAAGAGGTACAACTGTAGAAAATAACTTCAAGCTTAGATTGATTTTGAGGATTTCATAGATAAGGGATCAGACATTAGCAAACAGCCTTCCTGGAAAATGAATGATTTCTTAGATTGTCCTGAAGCCTTTGAGGATTTCTGAGACCTTGATCAATACGGTAGCTCCGAATGGCATGCTTCATATTTTAAACAACAGTCTTAGCATTTCAGTGTCCTGCTCTCGAGTGAATCCCTTCAACCGTGAACAAAATAAAGTCTTTGTCCTTTAGCAGCTGCAGATATTAATGGCAAAGACACATGTCTGCATCAGGCTGCAGCTGTTAGCACAGCTTCGACTCCACTGCCGCTCATCCAAATATTGATTCATTGTTTTCCAACAAGGGCACCCCATGACATTCTGCAATTCGAAAACAAAGTCAAACCTAAGTCACTGCACCTTGTAAACAAAAATAATAATCAGATGTGATACTTATTGATCCCTGCAGGGCAGAAAATTGCTCGACTGTGTTGGGAGGTCAGATCGAAAGGCCAGGAACCCTAGACCTGGAAAGGATCCAGTATCTTATACAAGGACTTTTTACCACCACAGGGGTTTTAATACAAACCCTATTGATACACTATGTTCCCAAAAGTATTGACTTGTCTGCCTTCACACGTTTATGGACTTGAGTTACATCCCATACTTAATCTAAAGAGTTTAATATTAATGTTGGCCCACCCTTTGTAGCTATAACAGCTTCAACTCTTCTGGGAAGGCTTTCCACAAGGGTTAGGAGTGTGTTTATGGGAATTTTTGACTATTTTTCCAGAAGCACATTTGTGAGGTCAGACACTGATGGTGGATGATAATAACAGTATAGTTTATCTAGTCTTGGAGGTTTATGTAGTGGCCAGCATCTGATTGAAAACAATGGTTTTTAGGTCTTCAATTTTAATTTCATGATTTCAGCTTCTGTCAGTTTATTAAAAAGCTGATCTAGTGAGGATGCTTTAATTTTCACAATGGTGATCTCATCTTGTATTATAAATCCAGCAGATTACAGCTCTTCCTACAAGCTCAAACTCTCACACAGTTTAGTTCAGTTCAAGCCCAGATGAGGAAAAGAGAGCCTTTGGTCCACAAGTTCTGTGTAGAGGAAGTAAAAACTTTAATGGAAGGATTATTAACAGTTGCCTGCAGCTTCTGCTTCTTTTTTTTTCCTGCATTGCTCTCTCTCTGTGGCCGGTCTCCTGAGCCCCAGATGTCTGCTGCAAGTGGAAGTGGGTGGGCAAAATCACCCCCTGGTCTGTGTTTAAGTCTGAACCAGACAAACCTGTGTCTTCTTTCACTAACTCCATCTCATTTTTGTTATATTTATTCCAAGTTCAGGTTAAAAAAAATGCATGATGTTTCTTTTTAGTTTTAAATAATGGCAATGCACCAAGAACAAAGTCATGGTTATGATTTTATCATTGTCAAGCAGCACTGATAGTTTATTTATTTATTTTTATCTTGGAATACACACATTTTGAAAATAAATTCTCAGTTCGAGTTACTTATCTGTTTTACTGGCCCAGAGCATTATTCAGCAGATGGCACTTTATCGCTGTTTTTTAAGAAATGACCCTTTGACCCAGGCTTGCCTTTACGGTCACTGCAGCTCTCATTACTAATGCGAATGAAGCTTGAGATTGTCACTGGAACATGTGGCTCTTACACCAGGATCACTGGCTTGCTAGCTTCTTAAAAACTTTCCACATGCAGTAGCTGTTGAAGGGCAGCAGCAATGCCAACGTGACCTCTGATTGAATGTGTGTATCTGCTCATCTGTTTACAGTGTGAGATGGTACATTGTTGCTTTTCTGCAACCGTCATCCTGTTACTGGTGGCTGGGACTTGAACAGCTGCACATGTGAGTGTGTGTTTCAATAAGAAATGGGGTGGCAAGTTGATGCATGCTGACCGGCCACTGCTTTATGGGCCCATTATGCCATTATACACCAAAGGCAACATCAGATCCACTGGACCTAATGTGGCAGTTTAGTGTGAGTGGCAGCACCTGTTGATCAGAGGAATACTGCATGAATACTTGCACCCTCAGTGCTGTTATAAAAGATATGGTACTGTAGCAGTGTCACTGTTGATGGTGTGTGTGCTTGCTATCATGCTAGATTCATGGCAAATATTATGTATAGCCTCATGTCCTATGCTGCTGGGCAATCATGTTGGCAGACTGATTTGGTGCTTTTCAGCCCTCTCTGTGTCAGTTGAAGAGCTCTTCAGGGAAGCCAATATGATAGAAGACAGGTAGCTGCATAATAATAAACAGGAGTTTTACAGCTCAAAAAAGATATGTGTTTCTCTTTTTTGAGTGTGTGCCCATCCCATTTTTAACTGCCAGATTAACTGCAAAATAACATAAGCGGTGGTGGAAATATACACTGTATATATTTCAACTGCTTGTTGTACCTGTTGAACAGGATTTCAGAGATTAGGGATCAGACATTAGCAAACAGCATTCCTGGAAAATGAATGATTTCTTAGATTGTCCAGAAGCCTCTGAGGATTTCTGAGAAATTGATTAATACGGTAGCTCCGAATGGCAGTCTTAGCATTTCAGTGTCCTGCTCTTGAGTAAATCCCTTCAGTTGTGAACAAAATAAAGCCTTTGTTCTTAAGCATCTGCAGAGATTAATGGAATATTAATATCTGCAGAATTATTGTTCATAATTATTACTACTAATAATTCAGTATCTAAGCTAACAGCCTCAGGTCAGTGGCTCAGTTTTACTGGCCAGTGCATATTTTACCAGGGCTGTGAGAGAAAAAAGCTTTTATTTATTATATTTATAATTTTTTTTTTTTTTTTCATTTTTGG
>VUQJ01024324.1:65925-77054 GCA_015108635.1 Andinoacara biseriatus
CTGCAGTTTTGCCTCTATTATTTTATCTGCAAAAGCTACAGTGCCTTTAAAAAATATTTGCCCCCTTCCTGATTGGTTGACAAAGATAACCCGAGTAAATACAAAATGCAGTTTTTCAATGAAGATTTCATCTATTAAAAAAAAAAAAAGCTGCCCAATCCGATCTGGCCCTGTGTGAAAAAGTACACTATATTGCCAAAAGTATTTGCCTGTCTGCCTTCACACACATATGAACTTGAGTGGCATCCCATTTTTAATCCATAGGGTTTAATATGATGTCGCCCCACCCTGTGCAGCTAAAACAGCTTCTTCTGGGAAGGCTTTTCAGAAGGTTAAGGAGTGTGTTTATGGTAATTTTTGACTATTCACTGGAACTAAGGGTCTGAGTCCAACTCCTGAAAAACAAACCCACACCGTAATCCCCCCACCACCAAACTTTACACTTGGCACAGTGCAGTCAGACAGGTACCGTTGTCCTGGCAAACCTAGACTCGTCCATCAGATTGCCACACAGAGAAGCGCGATTAATCACTCCAGAGAATATTTCTCCACTCCGCTATAATCCAATGACGGTGTGCTTTACACGACTGCATCCGACACCTTGCATTGTGCTTGGTGATGTAAGGCTTGGATGCAGCTAATCTGAAGGCCACATGTAGTTTGGAGGTCTGTAGTGAGTGACTCTGCAGAAAAGCTGGCAACCTCTGCGCAAAATGTGCATCCTATCACGGTACCACACTGGAATTCACTGAGTTCTTGAAAGCGACCGATTCTTTCACAAATGTTTGTAGAAGCATTCTGCATGCCTAGGTGCTTGGTTTTAGACACCTGTAGCCATGGAAGTGATTGGATGGGTGAGTGAATACTTTTGACAATATATTGTAATTCATCCCCTTGTTAAATCCTGAATTATCTGTAATTAAACACTTTTTTTTTATCGAAAGCTGAATTTCACTAATCACACCCAGGCCTGCTTACTGTCAGACCTGTTGAATCAAGAAAATTAAATAGAACCTGTCTGACAAAGTGAAGTAGGCTAAAAGATCTCAAAAAGTAACAAATCATTCTAAAATCTAAAGAAACAAAGGAGAAACTAAGTCATTGACATTTCTTAATAAATACCCTTCCCAGGAGTGGCTGGCCTAACAAAATTACTCCAAAAGTACATTAACGACTCATCCAGAAGGTTACAAACAACTTGCCGTAATTGATGGAACCATGAATTCTGCTCTCTAACAGAAAATCCTGAAGAAGAATGTCTGGCCATCGGTTCATGCCCTGAAGCTCAAGCTCACTTTGGTTATGCAGCAGGAGAATGATCTGAAACACACCAGCAACTCCACCTCTGAATGGCTTAAATTAAACAAAATTAAGGTTTTGGAGTGACCTACTCAATGTCTGGACTTAAATCAGATTGAGATGCTTTGGCGTGAACATAAACAGGCAGTTTGTGGTGGAAAACCCTCCAATGTGGCTGAATTAAAACAATTCTGCAAAGAAGAGTGGACTAAAATTCCTCCACAGTGTTGTGAAATACTCATTGCCAGTTATCACAAACATTTGATTGCAGTTGTTGCTGCCAAGAGCGGCACAAACAGTTATTAAGTTTAGGGGACATTTACTTTTTCACATTGAGCCTGTTTTCTTAATAAATGAAATCTTAATTTCAAAACTGCATTTTATCTTTGTCCATCCATCCATTCGCTTCCGCTTATCCTTTTCAGGGTCGCGGGGGGGCTGGAGCCTATCCCAGCTGACATAGGGCGAGAGGCAGGGTACACCCTGGACAGGTCGCCAGCCTGTCGCAGGTCCAACACAGAAACACAGACAAGCATTCACACTCACATCCATGCTCTCATTCACACCTATGGGCAATTTAGATTGGTCAATTAACCTAACCCCAGTAAGTGCATGTCTTTGGACTGTGGGAGGAAACCGGAGTACCCGGGGGAAACCCACGCAGACACGGGGAGAACATGCAAACTCTACACAGTGAGAGAGAGGCCGGGCCAAGGTGGAATCGAACCCAGGCCTTCCAGATGGTATTCAAACTGTGAGGCAGCAGTGCTAACCACTGTCTAATATTAAAATTAGTAATAATTAGTTTAAAAATATTAAAATTAGTTTGATGATCTGAAACATGTCAAGTGTGATAAATATGTAAAAAAAAACAAAGAAATGAGGAAGGAGGCAAATACTTTCATGGAACTGTGCTCTTTGTAGTTTTTGAGTTAATTTAGCCTCAAATAAATTGTAATTTGTTTCTTTACCACCAGGACCATGGAAGCCTTCCACCTTGGTTGTCCGGCCCTGCGCTCCCACCCTGCCCCGGGCCTGAAGCCTAAACACGCCAACGTGGTTTTCCTGAAGACCCACAAAACAGCTAGCACCACCATGCAGAACCTGCTGTTCCGCTTTGCAGAGCGCAACAACCTGACGGTGGCATTGCCCGTACAGGCCTGCAGTCACCAGTTTTGCTACCCGCGCTCCTTCACATCTCACTTTGTGCATCCACACACGCTACCACCAAACATCATCACCAGCCACATGCGCTTCAATAAGGCTGAGCTGCAACGCCTGATGCCAAATGATACAATATACATCACAATCTTGAGAGAGCCTGGCTCCATGTTTGAGTCCTTGTTCAGTTACTACAACCAGTACTGTCAGAGTTTCAAGAGGGTCCCTAATGGCTCACTAGAGACATTCTTAGAGGAGCCCTTGCGCTACTACAGGCCAGATGAGAAGGATTCCATGTATGCACGCAACACTTTGACCTTTGACTTGGGTGGAGACAAAGATCGTCCAGCGACAGATGTGGCTTATGCACGAGTTTTTGTGGCAGAGGTGGAGCGCGTGTTCTCCCTGGTGATGATTGCAGAGTACTTTGATGAGTCGCTGGTTCTACTTCGACATCTCCTCTCCTGGGATCTGGATGACATTTTGTATGTTAAGCTCAACATGCGGACACCAAGTTCCAAGCGGAGCCTGACTCCTGGTCTTCGTGCAAAGATCCGTGCCTGGAATTCCTTAGATGCCCGTCTCTATGACCACTTTAATGCCTCATTGTGGCACCGGCTCTCTGCTTTGGGTCCAGCCTGTGTGGCGAGGGAAGTGCGACTCCTTCGTCGGGCCCAGGAGAGGCTGATGAGAAGCTGTTTCGGTGGGCGGATGCCACTTCTCCGTTCAGCTGCTCAAATCAAAAACAAGGATCTCCGCCCCTGGCAGCCTAGTGGAAAAGTCGACATAGTGGGTTACGACCTCCCAGTAAATCTCAGCCATGGCTTCTCGAGTCAGGCCCAGGAGCTCTGCCTCAAGCTAATCATGCCCGAAGTCCAGTACACACGGGTGCTTCTACGCTCCCAGTCTCTGCGCTACCGTCGAGGCTATCAGCTTCGGCCTCAACAGCAGTCGCATCCCCTCCAGCAGCCTGCACGCACCGTCCTGCTCCGGCATCAAGTCCACCGCAGCCAGCCACCACCCCCTGCTGCTCCAGTCCCTGCCTCAGGAACGGGGTCCACCTCAACCTCAAAGGCTGCTTCAGGAACTCAAGGTCAGGTAACAAAGCAAGGGCCCAAATCCTCACAAAATCAGTCCTCATAGGCTGAAAAACAGACTTAAAAATAATCAGAGTGCCCAGCAGACTGCATTGTTCAACTCATTGTAACTCATGAAACTATGATTGTTAGCTGGTGTGGGATTTTGGAAACAAGGCTGCCTTTGGGAAAACGTCGGGGTTGTTCTTGAATAAGTGTCTCCCCTGTTCCGTCCTGCCTTTGAGATGATAATAAAAAAAAGGCACTGGACATATGTGGACTTGAACTTTAATCTCTTCCCTTTCTGGTCCGTCAGACGGTATCAGGGTTGGAAGGCACAAAAGCTGGAGGAACACTGGAACTAAACTGAAACCCTACTGCACGCCTCTGCACCCCTCACTGCGGTGGATGCGAGAGGGTTTTAGGTGAAAGTGGTCCTTTGAAGAAAATCTGTTATATGTGACTGGGACTCAATAGGGAAGTGGCGATATCAGGCCTATTGTGCAGCACAGAGTGTGCTTTGTGTGTATCACACTGGGATAGTATTATGTTACTTGTGTTTGTTCTGTTTCTCAAGCTCTCATTCGCTCTCTCCCTAACATATGCCACTTAAAGTCCTTGAGGAGACATAATGACATAAAGGGATCGGCTGTCGGGCCTCCGAAGAGCTTCCTAAGAGGCCAGACAGGCATTGAAATCAGCTCCAGCCATTAATATGACAGCACAAAAACAACTCTTCTTTTTTCTTACTAACTCTAGAACCTAAAGCAGTGGAGGGAGAGGGGATAAAAAGGCCATAGAGATGGAGAAAGATGAAGACAGAGGGCAAGCCTAAAAACTGCTGGATACTCAATTTAGCCACAGAGACTGAGCACACGTACAAAGCCTATGTCTCGTCAGCGTTTTGACCTCCCTCGCTTCCTCCTAACATCCTTCTCTCCATTCACCACCTTGTCATTACTGCTGTTACCCTCTGGTCAGGCTCTCCATCTAGCGAGAAACGCTAACATCTTTTTTCCTCACCCTGGTCTTCATCGAACAACTAGACGAGATCACACTTCACCTCGTGGAGACTTCATGTTCAAGGCGAAGCTTCTAGATGTGGGGATTCATTTTAAAGCTTGGGCGTTATTGCAATAAGATCTCCAGGCCTTCACCCTTATATGAAAGGCATATATTTAATAACCTACCAGCAACCCCATGTCACACATACATGCAGACACACACTGGCACAAACAAAAACATAAAACTCCTTGACAGGACAAAGACCTGAAGCCTGTGGATTGCAGTGTTTGAATATTTAATCACCTCCTCTCACGGCCCGTCTATGGCCCAGGTTCTAGGGTTACACGGCTGTACATTTTAATTAAGGACATGTTCAACCAGGTGAAAGCTGCTCATTCTGAACCCTGAAGCACAGAAGGACAAAGAGAGAGTGATTCTTAAAGCCTCTTAAGGCAGCTGGGCCAGCTGGGATCTTAGAGAGTCTTCATTTATCTCGGCTGTGATCCATTTTTAATGCTTTCTGCTCATGTTTAATGTGTCATTTATGTTCTTTTATTACTCCAGTGATCAGTGGGGTTCTGCTGAGGAAGTGGGGGAACAATATAGTTGTGAGACTGTGTGAGAGTATGTGTTTGAGCCAAGAAATGTCTCTCTCGGCTCACGTTATTTTTTTTTTCTGTGGCCTGCAAGATTTATTAAACTATGTATTATTTATTATCGGGACTTAAAGAGTCCCATTATTGTATTTTTAACTGTTATTTTTCATGAATCACTGGATAAAAACTACTTTTCCATCGATTTGGCGGCCCATCGTGTGTGCGGCTTACCACTTCAGGCAGCAGAGATGGAACAAGGCATGCGAAAATGGTTTAAAATATTAATTCTGTACATGTTTTACATAATGCAAAACTACAACAAACTGCACATCGAATCAACTTTAGTGGCTTCAGAGTTAATCTCCCATTCAGCAGCATTAAGTGCTTAACCACACTTTGCTTTTGTGGTTTGAGTGTGTCATACCACAGGTAACAATAATAAACACAAACAAACACACACACACACACTGCTGCTGCTGCTGCTGCTGCTGCTGCTCTGACAGGGATAAATACAACGAAGCCATCGAGCAACAGACGCAAAGCGAGGACAGATTTTTTTTTAAGTGGCTGTGAGTGTGAATGTGTGCATGCATGACAATTTTTATTTATTAGACATTTGAAATATGTTCAGATATGTGTAAAAAAAATCTTCAGGATATATATACACTGTAAATCATGGGTAAACATGAAGAAGGTTGTGGTTTTGTGTTTTCTTGCTCCCATGAAAAGACCCAAACCAGCAATATGTAAATTGGTCTGCCAACTTCTTGCTGTGAAAGCAAACCATACATTCCTAAAAAGGTTCACGCGTAAGGTACTGGGCGTAAGTCTTGAGTCACCATTCAATTCGTTATATATTGTTAGAAAAATGGGAAATAGGTATGCAGAGTTATTGCAAACATCCATGGAAATACACTGTATAAGGCAAAAACTGCATTTGTACAGTTGTAACAAGCTTGAAAGTCAATATTTGGTGTGACCTCCTGTATTCTTCAGCACAGTCTGAACTCTGAGGCAGCTTTCTGTAATTTCTTTAAATATTCTTCAGGAATAGTTCTCCAGGCTTCTTGAAGGACATTCAAAGCTCTTCTTTGGATGTTGTCTTTTATTCTGTTCTCTATCAAGATGATCCCACTCTGCTTCAGTAATGTTGAGGTCTGGGCTCTGTGGAGGCCGGTCCATGACTGATAGAAAAACACGCAGTGGAACACTATCCAGGTGTGCTTTGGATTATTGTCATGAAGCCAATGCCAGTTAGACGATTTCCGGATGGTATTGTGTGGAGGATTAAAATCTGATGATACTTTACTGTGTTCATAATCCCATCAGTTTTGACTGAACACCACTGGCTGAAACGCGGAGCCA
Organism: Andinoacara biseriatus; assembly: GCA_015108635.1. NCBI lineage: Eukaryota > Metazoa > Chordata > Actinopteri > Cichliformes > Cichlidae > Andinoacara > Andinoacara biseriatus. The sequence goes on from VUQJ01024324.1 coordinate 72,428, forward strand.
AATCATGACCCTGACATTTTCACTGTACAACAATGAGCGTTTACAGATGGCTGTAAACACTCACTGTTGTACCTCTCTCCTGACCTCTGTACATACTGATGATTTGAACAAAAAAATGTCAAATGTGGATTCATCCCTCCATAACACCTGCTGCCACTGATTTTCTGTCCAGTTCTTATGTAATTCACCATCCTTCCACTGAGATTATTTCTGATGAAGTTTTAGTGAATGAACTGATGGTCCAGATGTATCTCTCAAGTCCTGTGTCAGGTCTTTTTTGTCAGGATTTTTTTTCCTGTTTCTTAAGCACATGACTTTCAGATACTGTTCATGTGCTCTCTCTCTCTCGCTCTGTCAGACATTTATTCTTTTGTTCTCCATTTGTTCACTTTCCGCAATTTTTTAAGGACACACTGCATCAAAGATGGTCAGGCACAGTGACTGGACTGAGAATGAGTGAAAAAGCAGCCAATGTCCAAAGAAAGAGACCTTCAGAAAGCCTGGAGAGCTATTGCTCTTGCATTGTTTTAAAAGGTACAATAAAGTCTGTTGCATTGGAAGTAAAATAGAAAGAAATGAGGGGTGGTGGAAGAGTTTTTCACAGCACTGTATGGTACTGAAACAGTCTGACTCAGTGTGTTTCAGTGAGAGGAGCTGGACGGCACAGAAGACATCAAACTTTGAGAACATTGATTATACATTGGAAGATCAGTCTATTGTTGGGTTTTGTTGTCATAGCCTTTTTTAGCAGCCTTGTCCTTTATAAAAGGACAAGGCTCTATAGTTTGGCTCTATAGTCCTCACACTGATTTAACTCATTTTGATTAAGCATCATTTGAACATGAGCTGACTGAGTCAAATGTTTATTTACTTGATAGCTGGCTAATAAATCCAGCTATACAACAGCAAGAACACTTTGCTGGATTTGTGATGTGTCAGTTTTATTACAGTATCTACTGGCCCAAAGATATCATGGGAGGGATTAACATGAAATAAGGTAACATCATAAATGGTCCCCATCTGTACAAATTAAAGGATGCAATGTCACAATTTTATTTATTTTAATTTATATTGGAAAGTTTTTATCACTCTGGACTTCGTGGTCCTCAGATCCCTCTTCTAAGAACCGCCACTGTAAAGGAGCTTGCAGCTGATGCTGATTTTTATCAATATCAAATATAGTTTGTGCAAACAAACAAGCAAAAAAAAACCTGACCTTGAATGCAACTCCTAAATAGCTTGATGCACGTGCTGTTATTTGTTATTTCACGTGTTATTTCATGCTCTGCTATGAAATAACAGGAAGTGAACGTGCTGTTAGACACTAAATATGAGTTTGTCCAACACTAATTAAACGTGTGTAGAGATCCAAAGTATTCAATTTTAAATAAATTATACATCATCAATAAAAAATATTAATGAATATGATCTAAATATATCTTTCAACCATACAAGGCTTTGAATGCAATTTTCCAATTTTTTAAAATGTATTTACTAATTTGCAAATAGGAAAAAGGACGTTATTATATGAAGATAAACTTTGGAAGAAGGACAGTTTGGAATTGAAAAAGAAGTAAAAATATGAATTAGCCCATATTTTCTTGGTAACACTACAGATGTTTTCATATACAAGCACATATAAATTGCTGCAATTTTGAGCACTTTGGGTCTCCATAGATGTTTCCTGTAGTCGAATGTATTCCTTTCTGCCAACTAGCATCTCATACTTGCAGCCAAAAAATAAACATGTGGACACGGGCATTGCAAATGCTCTTCCTCAGATTTCTGCATCTGACTGGGATTCAGATGAAGAACGTGTCTGTTTCCCCTCAACTGTTCATTTAAGAGCCTGGCTCTGAGTCACTGTAAGTGCTCTTTTGATTGTACGAGACGTTTTCCTGCCTGTTCTGCTTCATGTCGGAGTGTTTCACTAATGGTCCTGCTGTCATGTGTAAAGTGTCGGCTATTCTTTCTTGGAATATGTCACAGAGGCTGTGAAAATGGTATGCTAAAATCGCCTCGTCTCCACATTAGCTGCCCCTTCTTTACTTGTGTGAGAGAAATGTGAAGCTTTTTCTTTTTTTGTTTGTTTGTTTGTTTTCTGGAAAATGAAATCCTTATGGCATCTTTTTTGGGGGTCTCTTTCAAGCCTTTTTTTGTCACAGGGAAGTAAACAGGAATTTCATTGTTGTCCGCTGTCCTCTTTGATGTGCACACCATTTATTTCCATTCTGGTTTTTTTGGGCTTTATCTGTGAACTGAGAAAAATGAGAGATTTTTTTTTTCTTTACATTTTATTTTGTGGATGGTTGGAAGAGTTTAGGTGGATGACAGAGCTCTGAACAAATGGCTAGCGACAATCAGAGCTAGGGGCCCCAAAGCTTTGTAATGATGGTTGGTAAGAGTGATGAATAAAGTTTGAATGATTCCAATCCATCTGTGAATGTGAACGACTTTGACTCTGCCATTACGGTTTTCTGTGCAGATTTATTCAGATATGCGGTGAGTTGAATTATTCTGGATATCACTGCTACACACACACACACATTCTTCATCAGCAGCGAAACATAACACACAATGACAGTCGCTCAATTAAGATTCAAATTCTAAACGGTTTCTATTTCCCTGAAGACTGAAACCAGACTTTTCAGCCTGCAATCAGTCTTTGGAAATTACCTCCATTTAGCATGGCTGCCTAAATGAATGAACAAATTGCTTCTCAGAGGGACAAAAACAAAATGCGGAGCGGCGTGTGTTTGATATGACTGTGATTGAAGCAATCACCATGCTGTGTCCCCCTCCGCCGGCCTGTCATTACGGCCTGCTGTTGCCATGGCGGTGCCTGCTAAGAGGTGGCCCTCCGGAGCCGCTGCCTCGTCACCTCTCAGTTTTTCTCTAACATGGTGGCAACTCTGTTTATTTCTCTATCGCGGGTATAATCAGGGTTCCAGCTGTGCACAAAATTATAGCAATTATGCTAACTATAATAATAATAACATAGGATGAAATGACCAAAGGAAAGATAAAGGTACTTTCTTTCATTTTTTTTTTTTCTATCCACATTCTCCAAAAGCAAACTTACTGTGTGCGTGTCTGCAAATCAGAGGATGTGCAGTGACAGCCTTCAACAGCTGTAAACAGTAACTTAACAAATACTAGACGGGAACGTGGAGAATACGCGGGCCTCTCTGCTCTCGTTACGTGTCAGATGTGTTCATGCCTGAGCAGCTGGAGTCTCTGACGTGTGAAATTCACTTCAGCTTATATAAATGACTGTATTAACTGAGAATTTAAACTAATGTCTTTGGATTGTTTATTTCATTAGTTATTGACACATAAATTACCCAGGATGAATTATAATAAAACTGGTCAACACTTTTTCAAAATTGTGGGGGGGACCAAATGTAGGCACAACCAAGCTGGTGACTGATTAAGATCAGTGTGTTATCATTTTATTTACAAGCTTTTTAGCGTTTAGCACCATAGTGCCGCATGTCTACTAAAAAGTATTAATTACAATGGTTGTCTGTCTTTCTGTGTTAGCCCTGCAACAGGCTGGCGACCTGTCCAGGGTGTACCCCGCCTTTCGCCCTATGTCAGCTGGGATAGGCTCCAGCCCCCCCGCGACCCTGAAAAGGAAAAAGCGGAAGCAAATGGATGCATGGATACAATCTACAGTTAGGGCCATAATGTGTTGCACAAAGACACAATATAATATTTACAGTTTTACCTCAGTGCTGACTTTGACAAAAAAATTGGTGTTAACATTTTAGGAATTGCAGACATTTTTATGCACAGTCTGTCATTTTCACAGGCTCAAGATGAATTGGATAAAAAACATAATTTTAAATACAAAGACATGGACATCAATAAATGAGATGCTCTGTCAGGACTTTACTGCACTTGCTGCTTGTTTTCATATTGTCTGTGCATTCAGTTCTGTGTTTAATAACTGAATGCATCCTCTCTCCTGGAGCATACGGGAGCACTGGGTTCCAGGTGGAGGAGGGACGACTCAAAACGAAGAGAGAGAAATGAGGGGGGAAAAAATCAAGAAGGAGAATTAGACATTTGGGAAAATGTCAGAGACAGAAGTCAGAGATCAGGTTAGTGTTTGAGATACTTGTGACCATGTTTGCTTGCATGTCAATAGGTGTAGTTTGTATTTTTTATTGGTGCGTTCGTGCCTTTTGTAATAATTATGCTGCAGTAGCAGTATGAGCAGGAACAATAATGGCAACAAGTATAAAGGTATTTGACAAACAGGCAAAACAACAATGACAAAAATGTGTTTTTGTCCAACAAATTATGGACCTAAATGTAAGACATCTTAAATCTGGGCTGCACAGGAAACCTGCACAGAGACGCAGGAGAATGTGACAGCAGTGCTTGCATAAGCAGACTAGAGTGGAGGCACAATCAAACACACCTGCCTTTAATTAACCCAACCCAAGCGCAGCCACTGCCTTCAGAGCACATGTGAAACTCACCTGCGCGCGCACACACACACACACACTCTCAAATCAGTGCCAATTGCTCACTGCAAATGTGGAAGTGAATTAGTGTGCAGATTATACAAGCCCACCCAATTACACCCCCCCCCCCCCCCCCCCAACACTCCCCCCAA